>JACJUY010013296.1:7972-20110 GCA_014220935.1 Platorchestia sp. MABIK | reverse complement strand
TTAATTTAACCTAACCTAAATCACCCTAACCTAACATTTCTGTAGCTACTCGGAGGTGGAGGGAGAGGGGTTGGCGGGGTAGAAATCCTGCGATGTTGGACTTTGTGCTACCGGGAGCCAGGGAGGCCTCTTGTGCAACCGCCGCATTCGTCTGTGCGACTCCATGCAGAGCAGTGAGGTGCTGGAGTCGTTGAAAACCAATTTGAAATATTGTGCAATGCTTTTAATGATCCTGAACTTAGAATTTTTGAATCATTGTGCATAACCAAAGAAAAACCCGTTTTAAACAATATGAATAGTTCTTTTCCGCTGGAAGTTTTTACATGAATTATTTCTATCAATTTTCATTTTCTTTTTATCATGTCTGACGTACTTTTGTCTTTTTACGTTTTTTCAGACTTTGCTTACTGAGGATGTAGCAGGACTCCGAAACGTTTTATAGATTTGACGATATATAATATTAAAAAATGCTTAACCTACGAGCAGTGTCCCTCGTTTTTAAATTCCTAATGAACCATCGGATAAAGAAAAAGGATTTTCCTCCCTTACACGGAATGTACGTGTAAACTGTCATAAGTGTTTTCACCCTTCAAAGTTCATTATCTTTATTACTTCCATGAATCAACAAACACCATTCAACTTCAATTAACTAGCATAGGATATATTTTTACATTTTTTCTCTCCGTCTTTATACAAGCATTGAACTTGACCGTCATGACACCTATGTATGTTTATCTTAAAGGTATGTGCATAATGACATCTCAAAAAATGATGTAACTTTCTCTAACGTGTTAACCTTATTGGCCATTAATGTTTTCTTCTTTTATTAACGTCCTAAAATGTTCTGGTTGACCTTGTGTGGTGCAATTTATTACATCATTTCTTACGCTCTTGAGTATATTATGAAAGCCCTATACAGGTGGTAAATTTTACGGATTACTCCAATTATGTTGTACATGTCTTGGTTGCCGTAGTAGAACAATCCTTTGCTTGTTTCTGACTCAGGTGGACTCTTTGGTGCCACTATTATTAGCATGAAAATATCATGAATTCGTGGTGTAATAAAAAAAATTTTCTCCGAGTCGTTTGATTGGCATATTACTTGATACGTAGGAGCAAAAATATAGCTCTGAATGTCAACCTCGTTGCCTCAGACGCAGAATTGTTTTAATCCGCCCGTTTTACTTTCAAAAATAATTCCTTATACCGCAAGTCCCTGAGCTCGTATTTCAATGTAAGTGTACAATAAAAAGTGTTTCAACAATGCACCGTCACTGAAATTATGTCTTCTTTTCTAATTGTAGTTACATATATTATCAAATCAAGATTAAGCATCAATAGGAATACATTGCTCTCAATCCTATGTTTCGACTAGGGACACGGGTTTTTCGATACTCATGTGTGTGTATCAACTGAGGATCGTAACTTCCAATTAAAGCGATTTTTTTTGCTCTTTTATTCATCGTTAGACTATGCAAAAATCAAAACTTTTACTTAAATGCACACATACAGTATATATGTAAAAATATTCTAGGGTGTTCTAAGCGTATATAGGTAGAAATTCAAAGCAATGATATCAAATCCAGCACATGCTGCTCTGGTTCCTTGTCAGATGAAAATGATTCCACCAAATTTTCAAGAACATTGGGCAATATTTAATGGTCGCGCAAAACGAACGTTTTTTATAGCTCCTGTGAGATTCGACAAGAATTTCCATCAAATAATAAAATTTTGGCTTTTTCTTCTATTGCAAATAGACCGACAACTAATGGCTGCAGAAATTTGAAATTTATTGAAACTATTATAAAACACCATTGAAAGGAAATAAATATAACCTCCATCAAATTTCCCTTTTCAATATATTGATAATACAGTATAATCGTCATACAGCAATATATTTTACCTTTTCAACAATTACGTCTCAGGACAATTAAATTTTTATCAGCAATGTAACTGATGCACCGACTTCTGATTTCCTGCAGAAAACAAAGATCTTCTCTTCGTACTTCAGCACATTCTTCTTGAGTTCCGCCTTCCTTTTTTTCGGGACGGTTTTCGTGTGGAGGCGTGCAAGCTTCAAGAGGAACTGGGTTTGCCTTTCTTCCTTCGTCTGTCTGCCTAAGAAGCGTTGAATGAGGGCTATTCCTCGTTCTGCGGGGTCGTTCGTGCCTTTCAGGACACCAACTCGCTTCTTTGCGCACTTGAAACTCGAATCTGTGTGCCATGTTTCAGGACTCAGCTTAAGGAAGGTCAGGCAGTTCCTGGGGAATACATGCCTCCTAGGAGACTTTAGAGGAGCTCCATCGACCGCACTGAGCGAAAGGCAGAAAGCGGCCCGTTGAGATTGATTGGCGTCTTCGACTCGGAGCGCCGTGGATTCTTGGTCGTTGAAAAGAAAGAAAAGAAAAGAGAAAAATTTCATTTCCAATGAAGTATAACATAGAATGTTAATACATTGGTTTTTAAAACACCTTTACATTAACATCCTTAACTGATAATAACACATTGGTACCGTAATACCCGTGTAAAATGTTGAATCAAAAAATGATTGACAGAAAAGCACATCAAAAATGAGTTCCTTTCCGTTGCCTAATCTGTTTTTGACAGTGCATTTGAATATAAGTTACTAAGAGAACACAATCCTCGTAACCCTTAGTTGAAAAATGTATTCGTTTGCGCGCATTTAAATTGAAATAAAAGCAAAAATCGCGTTTAAATACTTTAACACAGAGACCCTTAATTGCCATTCATTCATGGTTATCGTAATACCCATGATAATTGTCGAAAACATGATTCGGAGAAAAGCACGAGAAAAAAAATGCGTTTCTCTTTGTCGCGGTAGTCGGATTTTGGCAATGCATTTAAAGTACAGGTGACTCAGAAAAACATAATTCATGTGACGCATTCCTGAAAACCCTCTCGTTAATGCGCACTCGTATTGAATTATGAGCATAAGAACATACGAATTATGAGCATAAGAACAATTATGAGCATAGGAACTATTTCTAATTTCTCGACCTTACGAAACTGTTCCAGTTCATCACGCGTTAAAAGACGAAGAAAATCACTGATCATCTTTACTAAAACACTCCCTAAAATTCAATAGCACTCAATTTCTAAAAAGCAACGTTTCGACGTTCTTACATCATCATCAGTGATTGATGTTAGAAGTAAAATGGGAAGATTTGATTTATTTTGCGTCTAGAACCATGAGGTAGACAGTCAGGATTTGAGATAATTTTTCACACGGACGCATCATCTAGTGTGCTAAGTGGTGAGCTTCGGAAAGAACATAATATTCACTCTAACAAGGTTCTATTTTCAATCACTTTCGTCTTGAACATAGTTCCAAACCCTCGAACGAAGATCTTAATTCAAATACCAAAATTTCATATCATGTTGTTATAGAAGAACATATTCAAATAATAGAAGCCTTACATATTCATCAATTTGAACCGTCCCTCAATTAAAATACCATATATTTTTTTGCTCTAAAACCATTCAATAGGACGGTAGGTTAGAAGTTTGAAACCTCTTGATCGTTCATTTTGGCCTTGCCTCTGGTACTGTGAACACGTAGCTGTTGCTGAATATTAGCTACAGTCATCTAGAGATCAGTCTTCCTTTTGTGCAAATTATTTGCCTCTAGTCATTTTGCAATGTGATCTGTGTTCGTTTTTTTATTCTTTTATATCGTCTGACTCTGTTTTTGCTTTTTTGCTTTTGATTTGCATTTCTTAGTATTGTGACTGTAAATTTACTCTGTACTTCTCAGCCTGATGATGATGTATGAACGTCGAAACGTTGCTTTTAGAAATATAGTGCTATTGAATTTTAGGGATTGTTTTAGTAAAGATGATCAGTGATTTTCTTCGTCTTTTAACGCGTGATGAACTGGAACAACATAGGAACTAGTGATATGAGTGTGAGGGATTGATGTTAGAAGTAAAATGGGCAGATTTGATTTATTTTGCGTCTAGAACTACGAGGTAGACAGTCGGGATTTGAGACAATTTTTCACACGGACGCATCATCTACTGTGCCAAGTGGTAAGCTTCGGAAAGAACATAATACTCACTCTAACAAAACAAAAACTTGTTTGGATATTTCTTACGCTAATAGTGCTGGCGTAAAAAGTTCATCGGAGTCAAAGACATGGAAAGGATTGTTGNTACAATGCTAGCCGTGACATTTTCAACATAGGTGGAGCCGTACAAAAAGTTAACTAGCCAAAATAGTTGTCATAACGTATTCACGAGAGTAAGAAAGTAAGAAGAGCAATTTAAGACCAGAGTAAGAAAATTAAAAAATGTTGTTCTTTTATGGCGAATTCTGAAATTTCCCATTGCCCTGAGAGGCACATTGGGGTTTGACCCTTACTCACAGTTCAACGTGGCTTCGGGCAGGTGAGCTGGGAGCTTCCTTTGCTGTTCATAGGTAGATATTATTTAAACCCTTTAACCTTAGCATACTCTTATGTTTGCATTACGGATAAAGTGCGATACATGTTGGCGTCCTCGGTGCTGTAACCACCGAACTTTGTGAGCTGGGAGCTTTGTGTCTTGCGGGCGTCTCCTGTTGTCTTAAGCGGTCCATAGACGATCAATGTTATTGTCAATATAATTGACAATGATGGATATTGACAATTATATTGATCGTGTGTGGGCTTGATTGACGACCGTCAATGAATTGACGAAATGAAATCATTTTGATTTTTTATTGATGGTTCGTCAATATATTGAAACGTCCATTTGGACACGTCAATAAATTGCGTCAATATTTCATTCTGAGCTCTGAAAGTCGTAGTGTATACACCTGGAAATACTTCGAATATTGTTTTTGTGTACATGAAGATCTGTTACTTCTTGCATACTGGAGTGCGCTGCTACAAATATGCGGTACTATTATGTCTTATTATGAAAAATATAATTTGAATGTAGTGAACTAATTTCATTTATAATTATTAGCCTTTTTATAAGCATTATGTAGGAAAGTAATAACTTGGTACTTTTTCCTTGGAATCTGCTACTTTCGTGCGGCTAAATGTGGTACTTGTAACAAAATACGTAGGGCAAGTTATGGCAACCAGGGCTGAGGGTGCTAACATATCAAAAGACTGTAAGCGAGAAAGCAAGCAAGCGAGAGAGAAAGATGTCGGCAGGATCTATCACACATAAAATAACAGCCAGTTTGCTCCTAAATGTCATGGAGAGATGTCTATAACAGAAACGAGCAGTACAAGCATGCGTTTGTAACGTTGAATTTCATTCCTACTTCATCCCATTGCTATGAAACATGTGATCTGTCCCTGTGCTTTGGATTTTTTTTAGTTTAAAATGCTAAGTACAGCATTAACTTTGGATTTCAGAAGTTCAGTGTATGCTGGAGGAATTGAACAGTACGCCACCCTTATCGACATCTCACCGCGCACTGCCAGGCAGCCAAAGGCTTCTCGCTGCAGCTCTCAAGCGTGAAACCATCTTCGAGTCGGTTTCTCGCTTCAGCCAATCTTCAGTCTTTCTCGTTCGCTCACTTGCTTGCTTGCAGTGTGTGCACTCACATAGGAATCCATGTTAATCAATTCAAGCTCGCTTGCTTTCTCTCATCAAATCTTTTGGTGTGCAGGCATCCTGACACTCTAGGTATTTAATAGATAGATCTAGATGTTTTTTGCTTGAACCTTGCTGCAAAGTTTGAAATTTAGATAATAGCTAATAAAATCTAGATAGTTTTTTAGCTTGCTTGATATTATCTTGCGGGAATTACTCTTAAGCGATGCATATGATATATCACTCTAAATTAATATAATGAATTTGCTGTAATGACTGGTTTTCATCAATTACATTGATGAAAAGATTGTTGCAGTATGCGGGCAGCAAAAATTCTCAGCGATATATTGAGTCAATGATATTGACAATTGAATTGATCGTCTATGGGCTCAAACTGATTTTATTGCGTCAATACATTGATTCAATTAATTGACGGTTGTCAATCAAGCCCACAGAGGATCAATATAATTGTAAATATTCATCATTGTCAATTATATTGACAATAAAATTGGCCGCTTTACCAGGCCGTCGATCCAGCTGCGCTGAACCTGCGGTATCTCGCCATCTTCCGTACTTCCTCGCCCACTTCCTATAATGTCAATTTCTTAAATACTCCTTGCTTCTTGCATAGTCGTTACTTGCCGACTGTAATTCTACCTCTTGCTACCACCTTTATTACTTCGCTTAATTAACTTATTTCTTACCTTACTTTAACTGTGTGAATGTGAGAACGTGTGAATTTAACTTGATAGTATACTTGAATTGATTAGAGCGACTTGGCTCAAGTTATTTGCTTAAATCTTTCCTTAATAATGTTACCTGGGGCCTGCCGGCTGACAGCTAGTGCGCTGTCTAGGTCTCTGGGTAAATCTTAACTTGCAATCTAACTTTTGATACTTACCTGTTTCGGCTCTTCATGAGCATTTCTTGCTTTACCTCTTTACTCCTTTACATTACCTCTAACGTCATTACTTCGTGACTCCGAAAGTGTCCACCACACTGAGGCACAACTTAAACTCAGGTTAGCATTGCTGTGGTGGGGGTAGGTTTTGTTTAGTGAGTAAGTAAACTCATTTAACGACAGCTTCGGTCCAGGACTGTTTATCTGTCGCTTTGGCAGTGTGCCAAAGTTACAAAACATTATATATTTTTAGGGGATCATTGCATTGTATACGTCGTGATCTTGAATTCTGTCCATAATTTCCGGAAATAGCTTAGTTGACGAGGTTTTGCCAGTAATTAGGTCGTAAACTGCGTTTCGTTGCGCTTTCGTTGCGCTTTCGTTGCGCTTTCGTTGCGCTTTCGTTGCGCTTTCGTTGCNATCCCCCTGAGGGGACGTTTATTCATATACTTGAGCTGATCTACAAATGCCCCAGCTGCTCTCCCTTTTCTTGCTAATAAGACTACTCTTCCTTGCAGTATCTTCGATTTAGCAACATTAATTACCGGGGGTGAGGAGGCGGATCTGCGAGTCGCGCTGGACGCTAGTTTTTATTTCGGCGCTTCCAACTGCAGCGGAACCGTTACTTGGTGTTCTGCTAATGGATGTGGGACGGCTTGTCAGCCCACTACTTCTGTTTCGTTAAAAGTTTAACGGCAGACATTCGCCTGAATCAACGTCGAGACCTGCGTTGACCAGGGCCGCAATCTCTAGTCTTGGAGGACGATACCCATAGTAGCACTCAGCTCCTCACGTTCACTCGTCGCTGCAGCTGTAGCACGGGCTAAGCTGTGCTAGGGGACGCCAATCGCCACCGTTTTTTTATTTTAACCTTTCCAATTTAATAAAATGTAATTCCTATTCGCATTGAGCGTTACCATGTTAATCTTTACGTAGCCTATTTCCTTGAGTTACCTTCTTTGTTCCGTTGAGGGCTTTTAAATAACTTTAATTGTGCTCAACTTGCAAGACAATAAAAATTCTTGCAATTGACTTGGTCGTATCGAACCTATTTGTGTGGGTTTTCCACACTTTAAAGTTATGACATTCTTCGAAACCTTGGCCTTTTTTTAAATGTTTTTATAAAACGAAAAAAAGATGCTATGGGACCCTCACATTAACATCTTTTCTTTGCGGTAATTAATTTAGTTTTGAAAATGGTAATATATGTAAGTGACTAAGAAAAAAATCCCTGTGACACAGAGTTTGAAACCCTCTTGTTAGGGTGCGCGTATTTTGGATCAGGAGTCCATAACATTTGCAGCATAGCTGGAGCAATACGAAAAGTTGGCTACCGAAAATGATTTCGTCTTAAATGCACTCATGGGCGTAGGAAAGTAAAAATTGCCCATGAATTACGTCGCACGTTCAAATGTTTTAATATGAGCGAAAAATGCTTTCAAATATCTTAAATTTTAGACCATGACTTGATATCTACACATGGGGACAGTAATACTTATACCGGTTAATTTCTAAACAAACAAATGGTTGGGAGAAAAGCACGTTTAAAATGCATTTCCTTTCGGTGCGTTGGTCTGATTTTAACAAAGCATTTTAGTATAAGTGGTCCAGAAAACATTGTGCGTTGTGCGTGTGATGCATTGTTGAAAACATTTTTTTAAGTGCACTCCCATGGAAATTTGAGCTTACGAACATAGGAACTAGTGAGATGAGGGATTATGGTTGAAAGTTAAACGGGTAGATCCAAGTTGTTTTTCGTCTTAGACTGTGAGGTAGACATTGAAGGTAATTTTAATTTGAAGGACGCTTCATCCCCTCTACCATCGGCGCCTTCTGCTCCGGGCTGATGCAGTCATCAAAGATGGCCAGTCCAATCAGATCCTCAGAAAGGTACCAGAGATGGCGCCGCATCGCACGTTTTACAACCGACTCCACCCCATCGTCTCGGATCCTCTTGACGTCAGTTATGAAGTCCAGGTCGTTCTTGGCTGCGCAGGACGGAATCATTGCCTCGTTCCAGTATTTCGAGTAGACCATGGTCACAAAGAATGCCACTCGACGGATCTCCGCCAACTCCCACCTGCTCATCTCTAAATGGTCATGGAAGAGCATGATCTTCACAGCGTAGATGGCCTTGGCCATCCATCTGGCCATGTGGTAAGCACCAGGAGCATGGAAGGATGTAGGGACTTCTCCTCCAAGGTAGGCCACGCTGAGCAAGATTTTCTCTTTGTAGTCTTCGCGTGGATGATTCCCACGGTCAAGCAGATGTTTCAAGTGACGAAGCATCTCAAGGCAGTGAGCTTCTTCGTCGGATGACAGAACAGTCTATGTCAGGGGCTGTGTTCAGCTTTGGGAAACAGAAAGCCAACGATTCTGGAGCCTCTTGAAAAGGGAGATGTTAGGACCAGATGATGGACCCTTGCAAGCCTCGAAGACATGCTTCAGAACAACTTCCAGGATGTGGTGGCGGTATGCCAACCACACCAGGGGCTTCTCCAGTGCACGTTCAATCCTGATATATGCTCCTTGAACCATCCCCGTGTTGGCTGCTATCGTGTCGAATGACATTCCAATGATCTTGTCCTCCAAGCTACTTTCCCGCACCAGCTTCAAGCCTGTTTCCGCAACAGCTTGTCCTGTTCCGTCAGAAGAGACAAGAACACCCAGAAGTTCCACCCCGGGGTGTTAGCCATCCCGGAGAGACTAACACCCCTCTGTATCCTCCCGGACACCAGGACTACCACTCTATCCTCCAATGACCTTCCGTCTGCTAGACTGGGTCACAATTTGCCGTCCCAATGCAACACTAAAAAGACTTCAGGATTGAAGGAGAGAGATATGGCAATCTCTTCGCGGTTCTTGACTTTGGCCCGGTGGATTGACGAACGGGACACAGTGATACGTTCGATCTCATGGCCGAGGCTCATTGCAGCAGTGGCGTAGGAGGATGCTGCAGCACGGACAGACAGATTGTCACGTTCCCAAACAAGGGTCAGCTCCTTGGTGAGCTTGTTCTCCTAGGGAAGTCGACGGCGTTGAGATGTAGCTGGTGTCAGAGATTTGAAATCGTCCTCCGTGTCTTCGTAGGCTGATGAGGATAAAGTAGAAGACTCAAAAGCCAGGGTATGATTAAGAGAGGATGACGAAACAGCTGCGTCCTTCTTCTTCATCTCCCCCATCTTTTGTCACTTACGTCTCTTCTCCTCAGTCGCTTGTTTCAGCTTCTCGTCCACGCCAGCCATGGATCAGCTCTGCCAGTCCTCCCTCTGAGCCTCCAAGAATGCTTTATCATCCTCGGGGATCTTCGCTTCCATTGCCTCAGAAAGCGCGATGTCGAACATATCTTCGAGGCTGTCTTTGAAGATGCATCTCTTCATTTCTTCCTTCTCTGTTTTTCATGACTTGAATTTTGCAAGGTGCCGTACTCCTTGTACAGTTTGAGGATTTTCTTCTTCACCCACGACACATCCGATGTTGGAATGTTCACACTTCACCACACTTCCATGACCTTCTCGGCTGCAGAAGCTGCTGCAACAATAAGAACCTCCTTCTGGATCTTATGATGGAACAGAAAATCGACTACCGCTGCAGCCTTAGCTCTTGTGTGACTGTAAGAGGAGACTATCCTCCATGGTATTCTTTCAGTGTTATTTACAGTAATTATGAACGTTCAGTTCTCGTGTCTGTGTTTAAATACCGGAGCGGATACATAGATCGTAAATTTATCTTTCGACATTACATATTCAACCCCCGACACAGCGATTATCTACTGTTAACTGTTTGCCTATCAACGTAAACATTCTGTGTCAAGAAACCTTCTAAACCCGAATTGGAGGTATTACTATTCACGCTACTTTTTCTGGAAGTGAACAGTTTGGCGTTCTTTATATTCTTTCCTCAGTGTTTGTGTTTCAACGTGTTTTTTCTTTTCGTTAGCCAGTAGTCTAATCTCTCTTTTCATATTTTTTTCGAACTCACAGTAAACTAACATAATTTTACTGCTATACTCTATCCCTATTCAACCACTGATGAATTAGAATACTTACTGCAGTTTTTCCACCAATTAGACATCAGGCCCTCTGTATTAACAAACTATATAAAACCAATGTGTTGAATTTTAGAACAAACCTTTGATAAATATCCAGTTTTCCTTTTCTTCTTTCAAGCTCGAGACCTCACATCTCTCCCCTAGAAGCTATATTGAAGGAATTAACCTATCTAGTCTGTGTAACTCTTCAGTAGGAGACAATCACGAGTTCAGCGATGCCTCACCTTTCGTCTACTTCTTTGTAGTAGAGGAGGAGGCTGGCTCACAGTGCGACCAGCCGCTTACACGGACACCTGGACTTGTCTTTTATTCCATTCTTTAATTTCTCTCACGCTGTACGGATTGAATAGAAGGAGAAATAAGTCAGTCCGAAGGAACCATTACAATATTTTCTCAAAATTCAGTTTATATCTATATGCAACTAATATATTCACACGATACAAATTAAATACGCATCAATAACGACTAGGAACAAATCTCTAGTGATAAAAAAGTTCAGAAAAAACGAGCAATTTGACAAGATAATGCTGAAGAGATATTCGGCACAGGAAAGGTAAACAAGTGACATGTCAGACGTGAATGAAACTGCAAAAAACGTAGTGCTTCATGCGTTGAAATTCGGTGTTTTGTTTAAAACCCCAGCAGTTCATGTTGGTTTACCTCTACTCACTACAACGTTGTTTTCTCGTTTTTTTCACGTTCGTATCTCTCGCCTTTTTCACGTTCGCTGCGACCAAATATCTATCTAAGCCAACGTTTCTCCTAGGCACACAATACTCAAGCTTCAGATTTCATAACACGTACTCGAGTTAGTACCCCGTTTTCTTTGCGTACTCCACAATTGGCATGATCTTCGATACTTCTACTTCCCATTCTATCCTACTAGACAACTAATTCTCTGCTTCACTACACCGTTCGATTTTCAAGCCAGCACACTTCGCATGTAGCCTAGCTTAAACGCTTTATTTTCTCCTTCAAAAGATTAAACTAACTCTACGTCAATTTAAGATAGTTTAATCTCCCCTAACCACAATGAGAGAGTTCCGAGAGAACACGGTAGAAGGCCCCATTTAGTATGGAATTGGAGGAACCGGAAATCAATGCACAAGGAGTATCCCTCACACCCTGCTCATAGAAACAGTAAGATTGGAAGAAGTTTAAGAAACAAAATAGAAATTAAATAAGAAAGTAATAGGCTCTGAAGAAAAGACAGCATTAATTGAAAAAATGACAGCAATGAACTGAAAAAAGGTTGACGCAATGAACCGAAAAACGATGGTCCAAAAGCAGAAAAAACTAAGCGATTTGAATATAACGAATGTCTACCTAATTTTCAACACATGACCTAATATATTTCCCCTGGGAGCCCTAATTCTCTTATACACATAAATTTTATCCTCAGTGGGGAGCCCGCGTCAGAGGTCGATTGCACGGTACGCCGACCTCCCAACGCGCAGTGAAAAAAGTAAAATATGACAGTTAGGGCCTACCAAACTACAAATTTAAACACTCAACTGACCCTTGCAACAGGTGATGCTGATATCGTTGTGCTTAGCTGTGGCCGCAACTAAGATGGGCTAGTTCCTCAAATCACGAAGACGAGGACAGGCACTATCAGCATAACCCCCCCCCCCCCC
>JACJUY010013293.1:0-18435 GCA_014220935.1 Platorchestia sp. MABIK | reverse complement strand
GTTAGGGGAACAGGCAGATTGCACCATCTCCCAAGCAAACACGGTTTGGGAGACTGGTGGATCGGCCCATTACAACAGGAATGGCTAATATACCAATCGATAGAGCTTGGAAAGATCTACATTAGCCGTAAAATTAAAAAAAATGATTAGTTCAGACACAAAATAAGAAAAATTTTAGAAAAATGGCTCTCCGGAAAACTCAACTTTTTGATCTTAGAATATGCCCTTCTCCCACAGTTTTGAAGGGACAGGAATGGCAAACGTATCAATCGATAATGATTGAAATATCCTAGAGAGGCGGAACAGTTTTTTGAATTTCAAATCATGTTGAAAATTATAAGTAGTTCGTTGTGATCCTTCATCATTGCCAGCATTTCGTTGTGGTTGTATGTTGATCTGCTCTATTTGAGCTGCAATTAATTTCTTTCATCATGAAATGTGGTATATATCACTTTAATATATTTTTATCAATAAGGCGTGACTTATGTCCTCGCCATGATTTTGATTTATTGGTAGCTAATGACTTTACATTGAAACAGCCAAAGTCATTTCGCCGAGTGCTGAGAAAGGTAGCACCAGCCTGTGTTGAGCTCTACGATATCGATCCACTGAGCCCAGACATAAACACCAACAGGGCTTATCAGCACCAAATTCCACAAGCCTGGCATTAATACAGCATAGCAACACCGAACGACGAGAGGTTACCCTCACATGAAGCAGCAGCCGAACGACGGGTGAATGATGCCAAACGTTAGTTTGAACACATACTGTAGTAAATTGTTTCGACCAATAGCTGCGGCAGTCTTACGATAACGGCTACTATAAAACGTGTGCCAACGGTTAGAGAGAACTCATTCTAGAACAAGAGTCTGTCTTTTCAGTGCTGCCTTTTGACTTGTTAAATTTGAACTCAGCCGGCACTCTGAGTTAGTCTTCGTTATTCCTGTGTTATTTAATATATCCAACAAATTCAATTTAACGTAAACACGAGACCCTAAATCGTCGCCGCCAACACTGCTTCCTTCAAGGTCGAGTAATATTGTAGTTACTTTCTCATCATTGTGTTTGCGAGTACTCATTAATCCCTTGTCATAAATATCATCATTCACCTCTTACTAAATATGCTGGCCATGCAAACCCGTATTTTTCTTCAGTCCAAACCCGCTGAAGACTGACGATTTGAAGGTCAACCTTGAAAATGACCAATAAAATAGGACAAACCAAATATTACGATTGAAAAGATAACACGATCATTGCTACGTGTCGCATCGGAGAAATCAAAAGATACGATCACAATAAATTTAAAAAACGGGAAAAGGGGGAGATTTTTTGGGAAAAAATTTCTCATAATTCAAAAAATCAAATTATCGAAAAACCTTACCACCGGATCTCAAGACAAGACAATTAGCTACCTAGAAAACTTTTATCCAGTTCTGTACCATTAAAGTTGTGGGCGATGGATACTTTTCTGCAACACCCACTTTTTTAGGTTTTAAAAAAATCAATTTTTTTATGAATTTACGAAAAAAACACGTGAGTTCAAAAAGAAATGCCGCATCATTTGACACCTATTGTGAAAATCTTAGAAAAATTTGTCAAGAACTGACGGACTTTTGGTCTCCCCAGACCGTGCCCTTAATGTGTAGGTGCAAATCAATTGAAATATCTGAAGTATTGTTTCAAAGGGGCACTACTGAATTTTTGTTACTCAGTTCAGGAAGCAATAGTAGACATCTACGTGTAATTTGAAATTATTTTATGATGGTAGAATAAAATATTCCCAAATTTCTCTGTGGTGGTGGTGGTGGTAGTGGTGCATTGGTTATGGTAATGGTGGATAGTCAGAGAATTTAACTTCAAATGGAGTTTAAAAAAAGGGTTAAGAACACAGTGAATTCATAAAATTTCAAATTTCCTTCAATAACATGCAGATAGCAATAATATATGCATATATACATGCTTGTGAGTTGTTTTGAAAAAGATCATATTTTTGACATGCATGAAAAAAGCCCTATTTTAAATGCCATACCATGAAGCAATTGATCTGATATTACTTATATTTTGTATAATTTTAATAATGAATATAATATCTTTATTTCCTTGACAGATTTTTGTTTTAATTTCAAGTATTAATTTCCAACAACAAATGTATCCTGTAGAAATAAAAAATCATTTAAAGGAAGATCACCATTTTGTGAATTGACTGTCTGAGTAAAGAATTTGTGTTACGTAATTACCATGAAACTTAAAACTGTGCTTATTGTATGTTTAGTGCAAGCTTTTGTCAACTTGTCATGTGTGGTAAGTAACTTTGTATAGTAAATTTATAATTAAAATGTAAAATTAGAAGTATATTTAGTTTTCACTGCATCAAGTTTTTGATTCAGTAAAATTAAAGTTTGACTATTTGCTCTATTTTCCAATCACAACTCAATATATTTATTTCTACTAAATTAATGCTATTCATGCCATGTATAATTGAAAGGGTTGGAGTCTATCTAGTAATAATTATGACATGCTTTTCTTCTTTTTCTATCTAAATTTTTGTATTAAAATCAAAGTTATGAACTAGGCTTCATCACAGCTGGTTGAAATATTCTAGCTTTCCATGTACTGTACTATTAATTTTTTTATCACAGTACTACAGGTGTAATGGCCATAGTAATATGGATTTTATACAGGCATTCATCATGACTCATTCATCCCCATCAGAAGATATAGAATAGGCAAAATGTTTGGGTTCTTCGATCTGATGCTATGGGGAACTGGGATCCCTAAGGGAAGACTGTTAGGTTGCTTTAGCTTTAGGTAGGACTTCCAGACTTATCTTTTTGGTGCACTTTGTCTGTCAATTTTCAGGTCTTCTTTACTAGCTTTTTTTCCTCTTCCTTCCTAACTTACAGTAGACCCAACATTTATTCTGCTCAATCTGATTTTATTTCTTTTATAAATAATTGTGCTTTCTTTTGCTCAACTTCTGAACCACCTCAACTTTTTTGTGTATAATTTGTAATGGTTCTCATTTTGTGTTTATCCCCAAGTTTACTTTATGAAATTAGCCATATATTTATTGTATTGTTTAAATGTATAGGTTAGTGGTAATATTGCCCCCATAAAAATTATTTTTTTTAGAATTCAACTGAGCTATTAAATGCCTGAACACTTTTTATACATGTTAGACTGGTATTGTTTACTTATGCTATGGCTTCCTTCTAGTCCTCTAATGCCACCAATGCACAGTTTTAGAGTTAACATATGCATTTCTTTGCTTTCATATCCTCATGCAATTTTGTATGCACCAATGAAAATGACAACTGTCATTTTCCTTGACAGTTGCAATCATCATGGTTGCAATTTGTCAATATGTAGCTGTTTATTTAGACTGAAGAAAGCCCTTGAATCACTCAAAATTATAGTGTGGCATCTTGACTGCATTTTCTAGTCACTAAGCTGGTTGAATTAAAGCTTATTTTATTGTTTTTCATGGGCGATAATATAAGTTCAACCTGCCACCCTTCAGGAGAATACAACTATTTAAAATTATTACTATTTGTGGAAATTAGCTCTCCTAGGAGGAAAATGGGAAGTTCTAAGCTGAAAGTTAAGAAGGCCTTCTTTTCATACTAAAAAATCTTTACTGTGTTTCTTTTATTATGGACCATCTTTTTTTGTTCACTGATATCTAAAGAATCTTTATTTCATAACCTACTATCTTAACTTCTTCCTTGCACAATGGATATTGTGTCAGAACACATTTTTTGCAGAGATTCCACATTGCCTAAACTCCATACTGAAAGGTGCATCCTTCATCCTTCCTCATTATGGAATGCCTCTGTTGTGGTTGGGGAGGCTTAAACTAACTCATCTCAGGTGTTACCTGCCAGAGATCATTTGCTCAAACATTTGTTTTTATTATATATTTTGCAGCTTCACAATGACAAAAGATTAGTACTGTTTTGCCTTGTCAATGTTCCAAGTGCCTGCCTGCTTTCATACCGCACCTGTTCTGATCTAATGGTGTAGGTTGCTGGAAAGTATTATTCCTGCTTTTTCAAAGTAAGAGGTTTTCTATTCTGTTAGAATAAAATGATTATTGTTGGGTGAATTTAGATTGAATTGTAGAGTCAAAGTACACAATCCATCAAAAATGAAGGGTTCAAGATTTTCCTTAAATAAATCTTGCAGATATGGATGATAAATATATTCACACTAATAGTACTAGCAATTAAAATATTCTAGTACTTGTGCACTGGTGAAACTCGTATCACAGATGCGGTCAATAAGCTTCCTTCAAATCAAAGAAGCTGCTTCTTAAGAAGTGGACACAAACAAATATGTAAATAAATAAACCCACCAAGAGAGTATCATTAGGTAAAATTAAGTTGATGTAATATGATACATTAGAAGATACTTATTTAAAATTATTTAGAATTACAAATGTTAAGGTAACATAGCAATTGTAAGGTCAAATGGAAGATTTTTCTTGCAGTGTAAAACTAATTTGCCTCAAAGTTTTTTGGTTGTCAAGATGAGTATAGTAAGGACTGAGTTGATAGAGATAAATACTGATAGAAAGGAAATATTTAACTTGACAAACCTAAAAATGTCACAGTTTCTAGTTTTGAAGGTACAGGTTTGGGATATATTAATGGCTACCATTATTGAATGCTGTAAACAAAGTTGTATGTTATGCCACATACTTAATGATACAGCTAGCTTTTTTATAAATTTTGTCATCTGCTATGATAATGAAAGCAATTGCTGTGCTTGTTCACATGTATTTACCAGCAAGTTTATTGTTCTTGATATTTATTGTTACAGCAGTCAGATTGTAAACTTGTTTATGTAATATATATGACTTTTTTGGCAGGCCCTGAAGAATCAAGCTGATGAAGACTCTTACATTCCTGGGGATCATCAGTTGTATGAGGACACCCAACACTACATCAATCCTAATGACATGCTTGCAGACGTATCTGTGCGCAGGCAGGCCATGAAGAAAAAAGTACCTCTGCGCTCCGATGTAGTGAAAGACGATAAAGGTAATGCAATCGTATCCAATCTTCTGTAAGGTGGGACTTCCTTTTGATTGAATATTTTTTTACCTGCTATGGGTTATTGTAGATTTTTATGTTGAGTTGTATGATACATATGCTTTGCAGCATTCTTTTAGCTTCAGTCACAGTATATTAATTTTTTACTATTGTTTGCCAAATTTTTCTTTCAATGAGAACATTTTTTGATAAAAACAAGTTTTTTATCTAGTGTTTTTCTTACTATATACTGATGAAAAAAATACCTTGATTATTATTATAGAAATTTTTTTTTAGAGTATTCAATCATGTGTTCATTTTTCTTGTAGTACCACAGTCTCAATTTATTTGAAGGAAATTTTTATTCACTTTCCCTAAATTAATTTATTGTATTGTTTTGGCAACTAAGTATTCTTTTATGAAGTAGATGCTCCCATGGGAATGCACTGATGACAGTATACATTTCTTCAAAGTATCGTGGAGTTTTTCACTCTAGCGAGATGAGTAAAGCTTCACAGTTGCTGTGTGTGCTGACTTCAGTAGTTTTAGTCCTTATTAATATAGCTTGAGAAGTGAGGGTTACTTCATTGGTGCTTTCCATTGACCATAGAGGAAACATAAGTTGTGAGAGTTATTGCTGTAATAGTTAGCACATCAGCACTTCTGTATATTTTCTCTTTCCCTTTCATACAAGGCAAAATGCGGAAAATTTTCAACCCGTGCAAGAATTTTTTAAAATTTTTTTCTTCTAGCCAGTTATTTTTTATTGGACCACTCCTTTCAATGGCTTGAATGAATTGTGCTAACCCTGCATTACAACTCTAGAACTGAACTGTTAATGTATGCAAGAAATCTTTACTTGACTGTGTGTAATGCGTACCTGAACTGAACAAAAACAGCAGTTGTGTTATGAAAACGATATAATGTAATGCAGTGTAGCATCAGCAAAACTTGACAGAATAAGATAACATTGTTTTGTTCTCTCCCAATTCATCCACTGATCAGGGACAGATAGAGAGAGCTTCGTACTATGATTACCACGTTCATAAATTGTTGAAGGATCTGACATTCCTTTGACCAGTGAATAAGAATAGTAGTAAAAAATTTTTTAATTCCTATTAATGCGATTTGTATGTTGGTATAGGGATAGATAAGAAAATCTTGGTACTCTGAAAGAGAACTAGAGATTTGATAATGTACAATTGAGTGGCTATATTGTATGACATGTATACTACCTGAATGTGCAGGCCTATTTTAAAAAACTTCAAGACCCCATGATTTGAATGTATGTGTATGATGTTTGCAGGCCCTCATTTGAATTTGGACTCCTTGGAATGCAAGAATATGAGAGCAGAGCTGAGCCTTTGCAACGCACGGCAGCAAGTGTTAGAGCTGGAGCTACAAGTGTGTTCTCATGCATTTACTGTTTTACCTTGTAAGACCTGGTGTTGTTGCTGCTTCAGCCATTGAGTTGAGTTCCGTTTGCGGCGAGTGAAGCAGCGGCCTTACTTATATACTTCTCCTGCAGTTGGTATCGGTGATACGCGGTGGAGAAGTTGGAACCTTTTATTGAATTAATTTACGTTGAGATATATTAAAATTACTGAGCACAAATACACTAGAATTTAGATTTAAGGGGTAACTAAGGTAGGGCACTACAACCTCATTACTTCCATACATTCGGTCGGTAATTTACTTACATCCTCTGTCAACGTGTGCTGGTTTGTACTCCATACTGGAATGTGTGACTGTCACTTAGTAGCTTATTCTGATATTCTCACTCCCACTTGCACCATATATGTGTACTTCCTTTTGAGGCAACTTTAAACTTGGGAGCAGAATAAATGACTTCTGTATCTCTTTGCTTTTGTATTTTGCCTTCTAACCAATAATATTTTTTCTCCACACCTAATAATTAAGCTTACATACTCTGATGAACATTGACTCTCAAAATTTTTGTACATGAATTTACTCACAATCCAACTTTATTAAATTACACAATAAACCATGGTCACTTTTCTCCTAATTACATTCCTATTGCCTCTTACTTATTCGTCCATTTACCACTTGCAAAGACTATGAAGTTTATTTTCAACTTCCAGTATCAACCTTCAACTCATTGGCAAAATTACAGTTTTATTTATTTTCCCAGTATCAAGAAATAGATTGCTCATAAAAGTTAACCATTATTTTCCAGTATGTACTTTAAGTTTTATTCAGATCCTAACAAATCTTAGTTGTCTATAAAATATTCTGCTTGTTCCTTCCTTTGTTAGTTGGTTACTGAGTTAGTCCGTCCGTTATGCTCTCATCCGAGTTTGGGGTATCATGGATACCAAATTCCTCAGTGTTACATTAAAAGATTGCCTTAAAATGCATTATTTTTTATCACAATTTATTTATGTCAATTTCTCCTAATTGTTAAAAAATATATTTCTTCATAAGACCATATCTTACACATAAATCTGTCATAAGTCTTGATAGGATCAGCGTTTTTTCTTGTTTAAGTGATAATTGCGCTTTAGAACCACACAATGGGATAAAAATTGGGAGCTGCTTGCAATAGAATGGGACTCTACCTGCAGAGAATAAGGAATGAACAACGACAGGAAGTCTTGAAAGGGACAGGCAACGTCAGCCAGTGAGGCGAGCTGCAAAGAATGATGTACAATGTGAAGAGTAGCTTTAGCGAGACAGTCAAAGACAGCAAATCATGCATGGAAATTTGGACGAGGAGCAGCAATCTTGGTACCTTCAGCAGCAAAAAAGTTTATTTCAGTAAAGAAGGCAAAATATGAACGAGGAGCAGCAATCGCAGTATCACGAGCAGCAAAGAAATTTATTCCAGCCAAGAAGGCACAGTACCTAGACTCTAGGTACTGTGCCTGCTGTTCCTCATCCATCTTTTGCTTTCTTTGCTGGAAAAAATTTATTTGCTGCTCGTGATACTGCAATTGCTGCTCCTCGTTCAAATTTTGCCTTCTTGACTGAAATTTATTTCTTTGTTATAAATTTTAAATTTAAATTTTAAATGTCAGTGGTTCTTAACCTTTTTCATCCCATGACCCCCCGGGACTAGAGTGTTATTATGACCCCCTATAATAGATTTGAAAATAATGAACCTTGTCAAAGGATCAAGTAAAAAAAATTACACTAAGACCATGGTTTATTCCTATACAATTTTATTGGAAACACCACAGAACAAAAACCTTGAAAATTCCACTTTCCTAGCCTCAACAAATGCCATAAAATTATAAATTCTAAAGAACTATTCAACATCATACAAAATGGTTTACTCCTATACAATTTTATTGGAAACACCACAGAACAAAAACCTTGAAAAATTTCACTTACATAGCCTCTACAGGTGCCATAAAATTATCCCCTCTCCTCAGGGGGATACAACTATTGTATCTATGGGAATTAGCGCTCCCAGGGGGACTATGTGAGGGCCCGAGCTGAGGGTTAGGTAGGCTTCCTTTTTGTTGAAGTAACAAAGGTTTTTGTTCTGTTACGGACCATCTTTTTTTGGTTCACTGCTGTCTTGTTTTTTCAACACCTACTACTTTCTTCTTAAACTTTGATCTTGTTTCATAAACTTCTTTCTCATCTTACTGTTTCTATGCCCTTTCTGCGTAGATTCCACGTTCCCTAAACTCCATACTAAATGGTGCCTTCCTCCTTCCTCTCTTTTGATCGCCTTTGTAGCGGATAGGGAGGCTTAAACTAACTAATAATCTAATCTAATCTGCCATAAAATTATCAATTCTAAAGAACTATTCAACACCATACAAAACCTAGCACCTACTTCTCATTCACTCAGTGTGATAGTTGAAATTGTTTTGCAGCCATAAGTCTATCAAAGCGAGGACCAGTGTTCGATAGGCAACACCTCATGTCAGCATCGATGACAAGCCTATTGCGTGCCTTCGTTTTCAGTGCAACCATGCTGAGAATCCAACCTCGCACCGGTAGGTTGACGGGGACAGGAATCAACCCACCCATGGCCGCTGACCAATGGCAGGGCGTCAGAGATATCACGTTATTCACGTCACGTATCACGTGACTTGGATGAGTATCCGATTGAGCTAGTGTGGGAATTTCACGTCATTTTGGTAACACTGGCTATAGTTAATGTGCAGCAGACCACCCAACTTGTGACCAGTGTTGTACCCATCAAACTGGTGAAAGCCCTACTGGCTATTTCAAATACGTGTATAATGTATATGAAAAATTAATTATTCCCCAGAACCCTTAATGACCCCTTAAGAAATCCCCAACGACCCCCGCTGTTGTCAAGGCCCCCGCTGGGGTCACGACCCCCAGGTTAAGAACCACTGACCTAGAGCGTCAGAGAAATTTTCGGCAAAGAAAGCAAAATATAGACAAAGAGCAGCAAAGGGTTAGGTTACCATAGGTTATAATGTTGATGAGGTTTTTCACGGATCCCCGTTTTTTTATGTTTACATATTATCAGGATAGCTTCGGTTAGGATATGATAAGTTAGCAAATGTTAGGCTAGGATAAATTAGGTTAGAATATGTTAGGTTAGAAATTGTTAGGTAATTTTGATCGATTTTTTTTTTCACGAATCCACCTAGCTTAGCAATGACATTGGTTAAGTTAGGTAAGGATAGGTTAAGAAATGTTAGGTTTGGATAAGTTAAAGATATGTTAGGTTACGATAGGTTAGGTAATGTAGACCGATTTTTTTCGCCGGACCACAGTTTATTATTTTTGACATATTATCAGTGTAGTGAAAATATTTCACTACATGTTTTGTACCTTGAGGGTACCGCTGTTATGTACATAGAGCTCCGTCCTGTGACTGCTTGGCTTGGGCCATTCTGAAGCCAAAGTTTGCGGTTGCACGACGGTAGCGAGTCAGTTGCGTTCGGACCTTTGTACAGTGCACTTGTTTACGAGCAAGCTAAATAAAGCGTCCTGCCTGATGCTTGTGAGTCCTAGTCCGTGCTTGGTGAATCCAACGTCCTCTTTTACTATTGTGTTTTAGTTGTTGCTGGCTTTGCGGGGTGTTGCAGTCGGCGGGAGAATTACGATCTCGTGTAGAGAGACGGCTCCCGCAAGACACGCCTGACTCTGAATGTGTTCTTTTGTATTACTTTTCGCCTTTTTAATATACTTGTTATCTATCTGTTCGTGCCACAACTTAACCTTAGTATCCGCGCCTAGCTATTTAGCCGGTGTAGCTAACCCCTGCCTGGTCGGCATCCTGACAAGTCGACTTCCTAGTGGTGAAACAATTAACCGGCTGATTTCACTACATCAGGATCAGTTTGGTTACTATAGGTTAGGTTTTGATAAGTTAGGATAGGTTAGCATAGGTTAGGTAATGTTGATGGAATTTTTTCACTGGTCCATGGTTTTTTATGTGTGACATATCAGGATCAGTTTGATTACTATAGGTTAGGGTAGGATTGGTTAGAATATGTTAGTTTAGGTTAGAATATGTAAGGGAAGGGTAGGTTAGGTTAGAATTGGCAAGGTAATGTTGACCAAATTTTTTCACGGGTCCACCTAGCTGAATGACATTGGTTAAGTTAGGTTAGGATAGGACAGATTAACACGTTTCCCGCGTTTCTGTGGCTGTTGACATTGGTTTTGTTAGGTTGTACATAGCAGATTAGGGAAATTGATGTTCCAGCTTGAATAAATTTTAATTCTTCCTAATGAATATGAAAAATACATTTGCACTATAACATTTCACCTCGTATGATAACAATTACATGCACTTACATACATATATATATCAAGCCTCTCCTCCCTATGGGAGGGTAGCCGACAGCAGGCCACAATCAACACCCTTAGTCACTAGGATGCAAGAGAGGCAGCACTGGCTGCACCAGAACTGCCAAAATCAGCAGCAGCCCAGCACAACCACCTTCCACAGTCAGGCCCGACAGCCATAGCTGGTTTACCCCGACCAATCCATTGAGTGCAGCTCCTCCCCCCGCACAGGACAGGTAAACCCCATCACACGCGGGCAAGCTCCCAGTACAGCATCAAAAATAAAATTACCTTCTTATGCACTGCCCCCACTCACTTCTGTACGCAGTCATCCCTCTCGCCACATCCACAGGCAGACCCCTTTCATACAAAGCACGCTTCACCCCATCCATCCAACACATCCGTGGTCTACCTCGCACTCTAATACCACTCACTTCCGACGTATAATTCTTTTTCCTCAGCCACTAAACATTCATTCTTTCAACATGCCCAAACCATCAAGGCACTCTTTCATCCACTTGCCTGCTCAGCTTTTTGGTAACCCCGTCTGCCCCCTAACCAACTCATTCCTCATCCTATCTCTTCTTGTCACTCCATACATGCTCTTCAAACACTTCATCTCAAATACATCCATCTTCCTCCTCTCAGCTACTCTCAAACCAAAGGACTCTGCTCCATACAACAAAACTGACACAATCAAACTTCCATACAGTCCCCTCTTAGCATTCACACTCAAACTCCTGCATTCAACAACTTTCCTCATTGCACCCAATGTCTTACAGCCTTCACTCACTCGATGTCTCACTTCTACTTCCACACTATCCTTAACAGCCACATCCGACCCGAGGTACCTAATGCTCTACCTCTTCTAACACTTCACCATTCATCCTCACATCCAAAGTTCCAAACACTCCACCTCTTGAACATCTCATCACCTTACTTTTCTTCACATTTATCCTCATTTTACGCCTTTCGCACACTCTACCAAACTGCAACCAGTCTCCTCAGTTTTTCCTCTGAATCAGCCACAAGCGCTGTATCATCTGCAAACAACAGCTGACACACTTCCCAGTACACACCATTTCGTCCCACCAACTGCGCACCTTTTCCCAACACTCTGGCATTCACTTCCCTCACCACACCATCCATAAGCAAATTAAACAACCACGGCGACATCACACATCCCTGTCTCACACCTGTCATAACTGGGAACCACTCACTCACCTCATTCCCTACTCTCACACTTGCTCTGCTGTCAATGTAGAAACTCTTGATTGCATTCAACATTCTCCCACCCACTCCATTCAAGCTCACAACTTGCCACAGAGCCTCACGGTCCACTCTGTCGTACGCCTTCTCTAGGATAGGGTAGAAAAGGAAAGGATAGGTTAGGTGATGTTGACAGAATTTTATCATTGGTTCACGTTTTTTTCTATGTTTGACATGTTATCAGAAATGGTTCGGTTAGGATAGGTTAGAATATGTTGGGATGGGTTAGGTTAGAATAGGTTATGTTGGAATTGATTAGGCAATGATGACTGGGTCCCCCTAGCTTAACAATGGTATTGTCCGTGGAATGTCCACGGGTCCTGCTTGATAATTGTTATGCTATGCATGTAAATGTTTTGCTCTATTTAGTTTATAAATTTTTGTTGATTCACATTCATTGCCAGCAGCAGAAAGCTTTGACAATTCTCATTTCCTTTATCTGTATCAGTTTTGTTCTGATTCTTTATTCAACAGTTTGAATCTTTGCACTTTTTATATATGAGGCAGTTTGACTTGCTGTATTATTGATAACCATAAATGAATACATGTGGGAAATTTTGGTATTTTGAGTGGTATTTTTATTTGGGAAAAATTACTAGTATCTAATGTAGAAACAAAACTATTCTTCTAAAGAATGCTAGCAAAAACTGGAACCACACAGACTATGTTCTTGAAATGGGAGTGGTGCCATCCAAGGCAGATTGCTGTAGATCAGTGCACTTAACAATTAGAATTGGTCACTGTTTGTTTTTGATAGCATTTTACTTTGCTGTTCTGCAATATCTCGCATTGAATAGAGACTGATATTTAACTGTGCTGATGTCAACATTGTCTTAGTCCTAAAAGGTTAAATTAACTATTGTGTGTGTTGTGTTTGAAGTCAAAGGAGGCCACAAACGTGAAGGTCGTGCAGCAGCTGGCAACAAAAGCAACTGTGGACTATGAACTTCCCTACAGGCGCTTCCTCAGTCTACTGCTACAGGTCCTTCGCAGTGAGGTACTTCTATGCACTGTGTTCAATGTTATTTTGTCACGTACCTGCTCACCGGTCACGGTGAATGTAACGCTGTATGCTTTCCTTGTGCAATCACCTTTGGTAATCAGTGAAAAATTTTGTTAAATTTTCTGTTGGAGGTGAAATTATTCAAAGTGCAATGGTTATAATTTTAGAAATGTTCTTGATCATTGCTGCTTGAAGGGAAATAGAAACATTCCTGATATAGTTCAGTTGTAAAAGTTAAATATTTCCACACTTCAGACATTGTTTTAACATTATTCCTTTTGTGTGTCTTCAATTCACGTCAAGAAGCACTGTAGGAGATTGTTCTCCACCACGGCATGAAATCTTTAACCCTTTGAGTACAAAAATTTCAATGGTTTTGGAAAAAATTTCCAGGGGAAAAGTTATCAGTACCTTGACATATCAGTGAAATTGCCCTAGTGTGGGTGTTTTTCTCTTAAGCAAGCGCCTACTTCTTTATTTTTATTTAAAAAATTATGAATCTTTAAACTCTATGCTTGGGAAGAGAAATTTTTGACATTGAAAATAAAGTTTTTGAATTCTTGAAGGAATCATATACAGTATGTCCCACAAAAACCCGAACCAAGTATTTATACCCGTATCAGTAATACCATCATAAGAATACCCATATCAGTAAGACCATCAAAATTTTGCTTGAAGTTAAATGCTTATGGTATTCGTATGATGGTGTTACTATGTGGGTATAAATGCTCGGTTTTGGTTTTGTGGGACACACTGTATAGGTTTTTGCCCAAATGTGTCAGAAAACAAATGCAGTCCAGAAAAAACATGTTCAAGATAAGAAGAAAGGTTATTGAATGTGTTGCACGGATCCTGTGGCGTGAACTTAGAAGCAATCAATGGTTATATGTGCAAGCCAGCTTCTGGAATGCCTAAAAAATATTTTCATGAATAATGTTAATTTTCCTAATTTTGTTATTTATTTCAAAATATTCCCTCACTAGTTAAATTACTTCAAAAGTATGATAGATGCCTTAAACTGGAAGCAGTGGCGATCTCGGCATTACAGCAACTGTCAGTACCCAATGGATTAATTTCTTGTGGTCTAGCGAGAAGTAGTTGAGACGCGCACAAACGCAGGTACTGAAAGACAAACACCTATTTCTCTATGTCACTAAATCTTCTAATAAATATAGTACATATATCAGAATTCTCCAGCAGACACCATCAAAAATAAATTTACTAATGGCCAGCAGGCAGGGCCAGCATTCGCGAAATTGACCTCGTACATAGGTATCATTTACTCTTTATAAGTCCATTCCATTCTGCAGTTCCTGACATTTGAGATACCTCAAACAATTGTTAACTCTCATCAGAGGCTGTGGTGCAGTTCTTGGTGTGTCAATTATAGGCAGGGGGATACAATTATTGTATCTATGGGAATTAGCGCTCCCAGGGGGACAATGTGAGGGCCCGAGCTAAAGGTTAGGTAGGCTTTCTTTTTGTTAAAATAACATAGGTTTTTGTTTTGTTGTGGGCCAACTTTTTTCGGTTCACTGCTGTCCTGTTTTTTCAACACCTACTTTCTACTTCAACTTTGATCTTGTTTCATGAACTTCTTTCTCATCTTACTGTTTCTGTGCCCTTTCTGTATAGATTCCACGTTCCCTTAACTCCATACTAAATGGTGCCTTCTTTCTTCCTCTCTTTGGATCTCATTTGTTGAAGATAGGGAGGCTTAAGGGTACCATCCGGGATTTTGACCTTTTTTCGTCCGATTCGCTTTAAAATTGGTCAGTATATGTATTTTTCAAAAGTAAACCTTTTTTACTCATGTCATTTTTTTGATTTAGGCCTTACTTATATTTTCATTTTTATTTTTTTGATAAAAATGAGGTTTTTGATACATTTTTATGTACATTTCGAGACAAATTAACTCATTGAATTTGGATGCTAAAACAAAACCAAAGACAGTTTTAGAATCCTTGAAGCATTTCTAACAAAAGTATGATCTAAAATTTTAACATTTGATAATCATTTTTTTGTGATAAGCAAAACTTTATAATCACATCTCAAACCATTATTTTTGGGTTTGGAGCCATATAACTTTTTTGGTTGTCTCAAATTTGGATAAAACACAGCAGACTTTTGTTAGAAATGTTTCAAGGATTTCAAAACTGTCTTTGGTTTTGTTCTAGCGTCAAAACTCAATGAGTTGAAACGATTTGGATGGTAGAAATGTATTATTATTCAGGAGAGCCCAAAAACAAAAATATACTATTGAATTGCAATATCACTGACAATTTATGTACATGAATGCAGTTTCTTTGATTTATTTTTATGTGCAAATAATGTGCAATATTTTCCTTGTAAATTTCAATGTAACATAAGAAATATCATGCATAAAAACATAAAGAAATATATTTTATTTGAGTACTCACCATGTACCTCATTTATATAGGTCCGGGATTTTCAACTTTGTTCGTCCGATTCGCTTGAAAATGGGTCGGTATATGTATTTTTTGAAAGTAAACCTTTTTTTTACTCGTGTCATTTTTTCGATTTAGGCCTTATTTTATTATTTTTTTTCTTACTAAAAATGAGTTGTTTTATACATTTTTATGTATATTTCAAGACGTATCTCCTCATTGAATTTTGATGCTGGAACAAAACCAAAGACAGTTTTAGAATCCTTGGAAAAATTTCTAACAAAGTTATAATAAGTTGCATTCACATTTGAGAAAACCAAAAAATTTACATGGATCCAAACCCAAAAATAATTGTTTGAGATGTTATAAAGTTTTGCATTTCACAAAAAAAATTTCAAAATGTTCAAATTTTAAATTATAACTTTGTTAGAAATGTTCCAAGAATTCTAAAACTGTCTTTGGTTCTGTTCTAGCATCATAATTAAATGAGTAGTTACGATTTGAATGGATCTTTTCCGACACAAAAAAGAAACATACTCAATTTTTTATGATTTCGGCCCCCTTATGGACCTCCCCTGGGGGGGGGGGGGTTCTGGTGTCCGTAGCGCCATAATATTTCATGGCACAATAACCCATACCCTAAGGATCCTTTTTTGACAAAAAAAGAAACATACTCAATTTTTTATGATTTCGGCCCCCTCTTGGACCCCCCTGGGGGGGGGGGGTTCTGGTGTCCGTAGTGCCATAATATTTCATGGCACAATAACCCATACCATAAAGATCCTTTTTTGACAAAAAAATTTGAGTCAGGGGTGCCGCGGGGGCCCAATTTGGCCTCGGATGGTACCCTTAAACTAACTAATAATCTAATCTAATCTGTCAATTATAGGTATTATTTATTTATTCATTCATTTTAGGGTTGTAAAAAAATTTTATAGTAAATTGTAGCCATTAAAAATGTTTTACCAGTTCTTAGTATTTCAGTAATGAACTTAGAAAGATTGAATTTATCAAACTGTCATGACTTTCAAGGTAGCACTTATAAGCTGTTGAACTAGAAATCAATTTTGTATCATGCACTTGTGTATTTTGAAAGATGTGGAATTTATGCAAGGAAAAGCACACAAACTGGAACGTATTGCTCTTGGTACAGGAAAAGCAATGTGGTTTAAAACCAAAGGTTGTGTGAATCGGATATTCACTGTACGGCAGATCTGTAAGAAATCTTTGGCCAAAGAGTGGGATGTGTTTTGGGCATTTATAAACTCAAGAAAGGCATATGATAGGGTGAATATAGCAGTTTAGTGGGATGTATTGAGAGTATGTGGTAGGTTACCAGTGCGCTTGTAAGTTTTTTTCCTGAAAGTAGAGGGTGTCCCAGATATGACTGGTTTGAGGTGCATGTGAGGTTAAGACAAGAATGTGTAATGTGTCTGCTGCTGGAATTAACACAGGTTACCGTAAATGCATGACGTGTGGTTAGCAACTGCAGTTAGAGGCTTAGCTCATTGAGATAAGGCGTGAAGGTGTTTGCTTCAGGTGCATTGTTGCTGGCAGGCTTATTAGCAGTTCTTCGTCAGTTTTTTCTTGTTCATTTTTGTTGTACTATTTCATGTTTGTTGTCTTTGTATGTAGATAAAAAGCTGTCCTAGAGCAGGGGTGTGTGAGGAGTGAACGTGAGTTAATGATGCTGAATTTGTATGAGCGGGTGTAAGAGTAGATATGTTAAATCAAATATTGTTTGCTGATGATACAGTCTACCAAGCTGATTCAAAAATTAAACTAGAAAGATTAGGGGCAGAATGTAATAATGCATGTTGAAGGAGGAAGTTAAAAAAAAATATTTTGGAAGAGTAAGGTTATTAGTTGTTCAAGGAAAGGGAATTTGGAAGGATTCAATATTATTAGAAGAACGAATGGAAGAGCTGAATTTGTTAGAACACTTGCGGTTGTGCCTTACTTCAGTAAAGGAGTGAGTAAAGAGGTGAATCGTAGAGTTATTAAGAGACAACAAGCATTAGAGCATTGAAAAAAGTGGTGAAAGTTAAAGAACTAGGTGTGAGTACAAAGAGAAGGTTGTACTAGAGTGTGATTATGCCCACTGTATGGAGCTGAGAAGAGTGGCGGAAAGACAGAGGATGACTGCGCGTAAGATGAAATGTTTCAGAAGCATGCTAGGTGTGACTCGTCTGGATGAAGTTAGAAATGCAGTGATACATGGGTTGCTGGTGTGTGGAGGATAGGGTAAGAGAGTTGACTGCAGCAAGTTGCTGTGGTTTGGTCGTGTGAAGAGAATGAATAAAGAATAGTAAAATGAGTGATGAAGCCAGGAGTGCGGGTAAAGACTATGAGGAGAAGACTGAGGTTTGGATGCATTGTGTAGAATGTTGCATAGAACTGGAGTGTCAGTTAAGTGCTGGCTCTTGATTATAAAGAGTGTAGAATGTTTGTGAGGGCCTGATATTTGATGCAGTGCAAGCTATTGCTGGACTTACCTTCTAGTTTTCTGCTGGAATTGCAGCAGAGTGTTTGAGTGTGGGAGGCACCTCAGCTCAACATGGCAGGGTGGGGGTAACCCAGTGGAGTACAACTGAGGCCTCACTGTCGAAGCCTCAGATGGAGCCTCAGCCCGCAGTTTAAAGATTTGTGAATGAGTGTATTTGTGGTCCTGGTGAACTCGTGTGTTGCCTCTTTTCTTTAGTTTGAGAAAACGGTATTATAAGAACACACCTTGTGCACGATACTTGTGGTGCGTTTATCTACTATTACTGGGCCGGGTTTTCTTACAAGTGTCGAACTTAACCTGGGGGGAAATAAATTGGTCACTCCTATACTGCTATTGCTAAGTATTTTGGAGAGGAATAATACAACAGTTTAATTATTATTAAGACCATGCTGTAATGGGGCGATTCACCAGTCTCCTAAGCCGTGTTTGCTTGGGAGATGGCGCAATCTGCCTGTTCCCTAACCCCTT
>JACJUY010013289.1:0-20114 GCA_014220935.1 Platorchestia sp. MABIK | reverse complement strand
GAACCAGTGGCGGAGTGGGGGCGCTAATTCCCATGGAAGGAGATGCGCCGCATCATTAACAAGTAACAAGTAACAAGTAAGTATGTTTATCTTCTGGAGAGGCTTGTTGCACAATTTTCCTTTGTTTAGCTTGTTTTTTGTACTATACGGTGAACCACACTATAAGTCCATTTGTATAACATACAAAATGGGACGTGCTAAGGACCTAACTGACAAAAAATAGCAAACCATCATAATGGAAACTGCCAAGAAGACCTTTTGTGTCTCTATAGCTAGGATTTTAGGCCGCCATGTTAAAACAATTCAACGTTTCTTGAAGATTCCTTCCACTCGGAAGGAACGGTTTGATGAAGGCGAATTAAAAGCTCTAAACACGCGAGATATCAGAAAAATCATGGTTGAAGTCTTTAGGAAGCCAGGAAGCACCAGCAAAGCAATTTTTGAAAACTCTGGTCTGAATGAAGTCCCAAAAACTACCCGCAAAAGAATCTTGAGGACTATCGCATGGGTGAAATCTCCAGTGAAAAAGCCGCCATTGACACAAAGGCACATGCTCCTGAGAGTTGAGGGGGCTAGGTCGGATATGAAACAGGATATGAAATGTGTTCTATTCACGTATGAGACCAGAGCGACCCTCGATGGCCCAGACGGATGGTCCAAAGGATTGGTTGGATTTGAGGGTAAGCTCTACCATCGTTTTCACCGCTATCAAGGCGGTGGTGGTGTTATGTTGTGGGCTGGGATCGTCAATAATGAACTTGTAGGCCCAATAATGGTTCGTGAAGGAGTTAAAATTAATTTTGCGAATTATTGCACAGGCCTCCTCGATGAATGTCTTGTTCCTTGGCTTCACGACCTGACTTTGGATGGCTGCAAAAAGTTGGTTTTCCTGCAAGACAATGAACCGTCGCACTCAGCCAGATCTCCGAAAGAATATTTTGCTTCTCTTGGGTTCAAACACCAGAATTTGATGATGTATTGAACCCAATTTGAACTACCCAATTTTCCAGATTTTAAACTAATTGAGAATCTGTGGCCTATCATCAAGCGCAAAGTTTATTCAGATGGCAAGCAGTTTTCTTCCAAAGCAGAATTGTGGGAGGCCATACAAGTCGCCGTAAGATTCGTTGATGGTACTACTACTGAAAATTTAACCAATTCGGTTAATAAACGCATTTTTGAGGCAATAAAATATAATGGCCGTTACATTAAAAAATGAGCTGTTTGTTTTTGCCCTATTCACAGTTGCAATTCGTTAGAAGTGCTTTTTGAAGTTTTACTTACTAATTTCCATACTAGTATTTAACTAATTTTTATACCTCGGACTAATATCGCGGTTCAGAAAATAGAGCGTGGATTTGATAAAAGTGAGTTTCCAATGGTAACAAGCAAACAATTTCTAAAATAATAGGATTAGGAACATTTTACTTGATGACTGTACGACATGTTACAAAAACATCAAGGCATTATAATAGGAAATGATAGTTTTGAAGAAAAATCAAATTAGACTAATACCGTGGGTCGCACTGTACAGTGTAAGTTTTCCTTGCCACAGCTGGCAAGGAAAAAACAGGCAGATTGTGTTTTTTTGAAATGGCCTTCATTGCAGTTTGAATTTGCAAGCACAGAAGTGGCTGTTAAAGAACTTCAGGTAAGTAAGCAAGCTTTGCTCCGTGAGGATAACTCATCGATTCATGGGTACAGTGCCTAATAATTAACCACATGGCTATTGTAATAGTGTTGATTTTGTGTAACAGGACGTAGACCATCATTCCTTTTCTTGATGTCAAATAGTAGGCCATTTGAAAGTCAAGCGTTTTCTTTTTCAGCAATTATGGCTTAGCCTGCAAATTTCTTGATAATTTGTAATGAATTTGGTTGTTTTATAGCTTGAAACTTCGGCAAAGGGAAGCAGAGAGCATTTTGTTAGTGATGAAAGTGCTATGCTGAATTGTGATTTTCTTGATCTGTGCCAGTGAGAATAGTTTTACTAATAGCAGAGACATTTTCTTAATTCTTGGCGCAAATTACCTGCAAGTGAAATGATGGAGGCTAATTTTTGTATTTGACAAAATAAATATACTCTGGATGCCTACATGCTTTCATTCGATCAGTTTAGGGGCTTTCATTTGTAGAGTCAATATTTAAATGCTCATATTATTTTTACAGAAGTTGCTGTAGCTTCAGCATCACCAGCAACCATGCAGCCCAACCCAGACGATCTTTTTTCGGTTTACTCTCATCCTGTTTTTCAGCATCTACTACTTTCTTCAACTTATTCTTGTTTCATGAATTTCTTTCTTAGCCTATTGTTTCAATGCACTTTTTTCATAGATTCCTCGTTCCCTAAACTCCATACTAAATGGTGCTTTTATCCTTCCTCTCTTTGAACATCTTTGTTGTGGTAAATGAAGGCCAAAACTTTCTTATAATCAATCAATCAGTTGTTCTTGACAATTTACGTTGGGTGCCTACCTTGAAAGAATTGGTCTCTTGTTGTTCTAACGTTTTTTTTTACTTTATGCCCCCAGGAAATACAACTATTGTATCTATGGGACTTAGCGCTCCCAGGTGAAATATATGATGTCCTAACCCAGAGTTAGGTAGACCTTCTTTTTCAGTTCACTGCTGTACTTTGTTCAACAGGTACTACTTTCTTCTTCAACTTTTATCTTGATTCATGAAATTCTTTCTCAACTTTCTGTTTATATGCATCTTGTGCAAATATTCTGCATTTCCTTCATTCCTTACACAATGGTGCTTTCTCTCTTTTTCTCCTTGAAACGTCTTTATTGCGGTTAGGGAGGCTTAAACTACTTATAACATCTAACCTAATCTTTTGCTATTGTAGTGTATCGAGTTGCTCTATTTAGTTTTGTCTGACCTATTTTATTCATCTTTTTGACACCGTAGAAATTGTTTTATTGATGTTTCTTGCTGTAAAGTTTCCAGTCCTGCTGACAAGTTATTTTTATCTATTCAAATTTATGCTAAGTTTAATGATTAGTTCACATTTTTAACATGTGATACTTGTGAATTATTATTTTTTTATTTTAATAAGCAGATGTAGAGTTGATGCAATTATCTCTGGATACAATAGAATGACATTGTAAGAGTCCCGCGTAAACGAGCTGTGAAAAGATATGAAGAACCTACCAGGTTTGCGTCAAAAAGTTCACCGAAATAAGCGAAAATGCTCTTAGATTGATTGATGTGTAATTTACCTTTCACCTCGTCAAATTTATTCTTGAATAATAGCTTTAATAATATTATTCATTGATGTATCAATTCAAAGAACAAAATTTGTGGACAGCCTAGATCAGGAAGTAACCGAAGTTTCAAAATTTTGCGATTAAATGAAAATTGTTTAACGTTGCTACTTAGCTACTCTAGAACTTAACATGTGAGAACTTCAAGTGTGACAAATCGCCAATGTATTGCCTCTGAAATTACTTTGTTTGAATCAGGATTGCGGAGTCGGAGGAATAAATTTGCGACTCCGACTCCACCTTTTCAGAATTTTGCGACTCCGACTCCGACTCCACCTTTTCAGAATTTTGCGACTCCGACTCCACCTATTCACAATTTATAAGTTGAATATTACTGTTTGCATGTGTTGCAACCTATACATATGGTTCTTATGATTTTTATTTACGAACGACTTTTAAATTGGCAATAGTAAATTAAAAATCAAGTTTTACCAATTTGTATATGCTAGTGTACATGATTCTTAAAAAATGACGGGATTCGATAGTTTCCTTCAAAAAAGTCGCAAGGTACAGATGACAAACAAATAGATTTACCCTGATTGTACCCGCGATTAAATAGTGTTGTACTTGTGCACTGGTGAAACTCGTTTAGCAGATACAGCCATTAAATGATTTCATTAGAAAATTACGAATAAATAGATTTAATAGCACGAATAGATACTCTTGTTAAAATTGTATTAAAAGATTTATGGTAGGTGGTGCGAATGTAGAGCACCTCGGGTGGCGGGGAGGTTTGACAGCTGGCGTCTGAAAACGAAGAAACAGGGCTGAGCGAAGCAGACGGCACAACCTCAACCCGCCGAGCCCCACGCACACGCTAAAGAGCCAAAAGCCCCAAATCAGTTAGAACCCCCAAATCAGTTAGAAGCCCCAAATCAGTTAGAACCCCCAAATCAGTTAGAACCCCCAAATCAGTTAGAACCCCCAAATTAATTAGAACCCCCAATCAATTAGAACCCCCAAATCAATTAGAACCCCCTAATCAATTAGAACCCCCAAATCAATTAGAACCCCCAAATCAATTAGAACCCCCAAATCAATTAGAACCCCCAAATCAATTAGAACCCCCAAATCAATTAGAACACCAGATCAATTACCTATACTTTCTACACAGGTAATTACATCCATGTCACACATACAAATGAATATAATAGTCTCAGCTGACATGGCGGACGATCTCTCTGCGAAGCTCAAATGAAGGACATTAAGGTGTTAAGTACGGAGATGAACAAATTGTGCCGTGCAGGAACAGTGTTGAGAAATGGAGTGTTTGTCGTTCTGCGCCGATTCTCGAAGACGCTGCTGGCAGAGGCTCAAAATGCAAAAGGTTATGTGGTGACATCCTGGAGTGTAGGGCGTCGAATTTGTAAGGGTTTTATGGGTTTAAAACTTTCATCACGGCCTACGAAAAATGGGTTACATTTTACATTTTAAAAAGGCTCTTTAAGACTTCTGATCATAGCTTCAGGTTAAGGCAAAAACCAGTCATTTTCAATATATCACAATCTAAAGACTAGAAATATTACTGATCACAATTTAACTTTTGGTTACTGCAAAGACTAGTCGTTATCAATCAATCTATCAAAGCATAACTAAAAGAAAGACCAGAAAAGGTCGTTATTAGGAACCATTGGGATAGAATATAGACACAGAAAGAGCGTACAGAGTTACCACTCTACATGTGAGTACAATGAATTGCATCAGCTGAGCTGTTCTGCAAGTAACTTGCAGCACATTATCTACTAGTTTCTTTGTCCTATGCATTAATTGAAGGGGGAACGAGAGAAACAGAAGCAAACAGAATGAATTTTCGATGCTTTCAATTACTAATTCCGACTTTTTCACGATAATATTTGCGCAATTGCTCCAGTACGAAAATTATGCTTCGCACTCGTAGGTTTCACATATATTTGTGTGCGAACCCACAATGACTAGATATCGATGACCATTGACCGTATTAGGTGATAGATATTAATACGCTGTTTCGAACCTTGAACAAAATAGTCAATAAAAACACTGCGAATTTTTTAGCTTTTCAGTTAAGTTTTGAACTCTGTTTTGTTTACTTTCGGTTTCAAACAATTATAAATAATATTTTGCAAAAATTAGAATCGAAGGCACCAAAAAATAGCGACTCCAACCTCGACTCCGCCACATCCGAATGAACGACTTCGACTCCGACTCCGACTCCACCACATTCGGAAAAGCGATTCCGACTCCGACTCCACACACATTCAGAAAAGCGACTACGACTTCGACTCCACCCTAAAACGTGCGACTCCGGCGACTCCGACTGCGCAACCCTGGTTTGAATGGTGCTAACATTTAGAAGAAGTAGCATTTTAGGAGATTTAGGATAATTCATTGACCTCGAGTGACGGCGTATTATCAGAAGTCTATAGAAATAATTGTATCTGCTCTTTACCTGGTTATTTAGCACACTGCTTCTCAGGCAACCTTATGAAGTAAAAGTCTGTTCAATAGAACGAGAACTTGACATCTAACCCCGATGCTCTAGGATGAATGTGTTTTGACATCTGAATCTGTAATTGTTTTCTCATTCAGGAACTATCTACTTCTATTAATTATGTTTTGTAAATAATGTAAGTGCATCAGAAAACATGTGGATGAAATTGTGCACATGACTTCCATTCAATAATTAGCAAATATTCTAAATAATATATGAACTACTTGGCTTACTTGGACCTTCAAAGTCAGCGTAATTTTGAGTTTCTGATGTTTGCTGAGTTGTTAGTTCCCGTTATTTATCCTGTATTTAATACAAGCATATTCAATCACTGTGTATGTGAGGCAGCTGCTTCAATTCATCATGTTATCAAGCAAAATTTAGATTTTAAGCACCAATGCATCAATTTTTAGACAACCAAGACATTATTACATCTTCAAGACTAGAAACATACTGTCTGAATTAATTGTTTTTCCACTCAAATCACTGAAAAAAGACATGTTGATGCTACTAAATATTTCATTTATCAAGAATTTTCTATTGCAGATCTTTAAAGGGATTGATCCCAGCAAAGGAAGAAAATTCGCCTTGCAGAAGAAAGAAGAGGAGCCATGAACATAAAGGGTCGTCCGAATTGCGAGTGAACCTCAATGAAAACGTTGTTTGATTCGTGCTTCACAATTAGGTTTATTATCAATCTTTTGTAGTTGGTCTATCATCTGACACCACTCGCCTCTCGATTTTTTGTAAACACACGTATGCCATGAGTATATCAGTAGCCATAATCCTTGATTTCCCATTACTGCTGGGAAGCCTTATTCTTGATTTCTCCAGCTACTCCCCTACGAGGGATACAACTATTGTATCCGTGGGACTTAGCACTTACATGAAAAGTTAAAAATGTATGATGGCCTGAACTGAGAGTTAGGTGTACTTTTTGTTGAAATAAAATGTTTTTGTTACATTAAGTACCATATTTTTTCGGTACACTGCTCTCTTGTTTTTCAGCACATACTACTTTCTTCTTCAACTTTGATCATGTTTCATAATCTTCTAAAGTTACTGTCTTTAAGCCCTCTCTGCATGGATTCCTCGTTCCCATAACTCTGTACTAAATGGTGCCTTCCTCCTTCCTCTCTTTAGATCATCTTGGTTGCGGATAAGAAGCCTTGAACTAACTAAAAATCTAATCTTTCTCCAGCTATTACCCCCGCCTCGTTAGCACTGACCGCTTTACTTTACCTCCCCACTGTAAGCCGCGCGTCTTGTGCACTGATATCTCCTCATTGACGGTGAAGAAGTCAAATTGTTCTCCCTCTTGGATCAGGGCTTTTCATTTGTGTGTTGACTACTTTGCATTTGTAACTCTTAATGAGGGCTGCGCTTTAAACCCTAAGAATTCATTTCAAATGCCTCAGCAGTGCTGGGCCTCCTGCTTGTAGTAAATGCTCTATAATAATATGGGTGCAAGTTAACAATTTAGGATCCTCTTTCGTTAAATAGTGCTTTAATGTCAATCACTTTTACCATGATTAGCTCAATTTCATTCTTTTGAGAGGGAGGATTATTGTACTGGAATAGACCTCGTGCGTAGATTCCGCATTTCTTAAGCGCCATTGTGAAAGGTGCCTTCAACTGTCCTGTTTTTAGAACTCTTTTGTTGCGAATGGTGAGGCTTAACCCTTTGGGTACTGACCTTACTCTAGTGTCAAGATGGCTCTTGCTTCCAGTTTAGGGCATTTAACATAATTTTAAAGTAATTATAGTGAGGGAATATTTTGAAGTAAGTAACAAAATTAAGGAAATTATAAGCATTCATGTAACTATTTTGTAGACATTCCAGAAGCCTGCTCGCGTAAATTACCTTGGCTACCTCTAAGTTCATGCCATAGGGTCCGCGCAACGTGCTCAATGACCTTTCTATTTAACTTGAGCAAGTTTGTTTCTGAACTTATTTTGTTTTTGACAAATTCAGGCAAAAAATTATGAACAATTTCTTTGTTTATTCAAAAACTTTAACATCAACGTCAAAAAATTCCGTCGCCAAACATTGAGCTTTAAAGATTCAGATTTTTTAAAAATTGAAATAAAGAAGAAGGCACTTGCTTAAGCTAAAAGCATCTACACTAGGGCAATTTCAATAACATTTCAGGACAATGACGACTTTTTACTCTGGAAATTGTTCCCTGAACCGTTTCAATTATCGTACCAAAGGGGTAAATTGATGATTTATTTGTGTTTTTTCCGCAGGATGACTCTTAAACAATATTTCAAATCAGAATGAAAAACAAATTTAAATTCAATGCTGCAGCCCATTTTTATTAACTCGNTCTTGGCTGATTAATCGTTACGAAACCGATAATAAACATATTAAAATTGGGTAACTGAGTTACTGTAGTGTCATTTTCAATGTGTTTGTGTGTCTTTACTTGTCGAGTTAGAATGGCTATTAAAATGTATATCTAAATGACTGGTTTTATTTTAGCACCCAAATCTCAGCAGTTGGAGGGCAGGAGACGAGCTATGACCAGAAAGGAAGGCGTGAATATGTGTATTGCTGAAATGGTTTATTCTTTTCTTGTTTTGCCGTGACTTCAGTGATGCGGAAAGTCACTTTCGCGGTTTATCGTCAACTTTTGGATGCAGTCATGGAATTCACTGATGCATCCAATTGCGTTCAATACGCCGCACAAACATGATAGGTCTGTTTTGCTGATGCCGCGAACAAAAACCTCGAAAGTGGCATGAACCAAGTTTGCAGTATACATGCGTTAAGTAATTCTGTCTCAGGTTTGACCATTACGTCACGAATAATTTCAATTTAAACCTGCATAGTTTCTCGAGTTAGATCGTTTATTGGCACGGTTATGTGGTGCAAATCACGGTGCATCACCATTTAACGTTATATAATCGTACTGTTTTTTCACAGCGGTACGTGAAAAATACGGATCTTTCCCTTTTTTTGTTTCACTCGTTCAAATGTTTTTCTATGGGAAAACAGCAGCAACTACGGTTTTTCATCGTTTTTAGTTTCAAGGTTTTGCCGATTTTTTCACGGTTTTATGTTGGCATCGAAGTTGCCAGACATTTTACCGTGAAATTAAGGGGAAATTTTTACAATGTACCTTTTTTGCACCATCTTTATTGGAAATATACTCTTTTCTTTCTTTCTTTCTTGAAAAATTACACTTCACCCAATCAAATATTGGATCTTTGTTTGCACTTCAAAGTTAATTTTATTCTCGGTTTTCGACAGTAGTGCTGAGGAATGCTGCTTATCGATAGCTATTCTGACCTCTTCACTTCGAATTTCTTAAAGTCATTTACATTTGAAATTTTCCGTTGAAGAGATTTCCGTTTAATACCCGCGGTGAACAAATATAAACCTATATGACGGCAATACTTGGAAAAATAGAAACACGAAACCCACAATTTTGTGTGTTTGATATAAATCTTCATATATGAAAATATTCTATCAATAGCCTCTATGTACTCCTTACTCATTGGAATATCTTTTGAAATTAAATGCTTTAACTTTTCTCTCTTCTACTCAGGTTTATGTGGAACTCGACTCACGCCGTTGTAGTTGATATTTGATTTCGCCCAGTGCTTATGAATTTTATTTTCTTAGCTAGAATACTCTTTGTGTTTTTCTTTCAAGCATTTGCTAAACCCTGTACCTGACCATTTCTCTTTTGTCCGTGCGTATTACCTAAAAAAAAATTTCAGTGACACCTTTCTTCTCCTATATTTTTCATTTATATGTTCAACCATTGAAATGCTTATTCGTCCACTTCGGTGGGTTTTTTACCAATCTCCATATTATGCTTATTGATGTTTAAGAGTGAATATTTTTATAAAATTATGTCAGTGTTGCAGATTTGAAAGGTTTGTCTTTTTTTACTCTTTCTCCTCCGAAACAGGGTCATTTAGGCGTTGTGCATTTGCCCCCGCTACGGTTTCCGCGGTAAGTTTTTCGTACAGGTTAATGTATTTTTTTTGAGGTTATGTCATTCTGAATGCATTTGCTTCGACGTTTCAACATATTTTTTACAGAATGTTAAAAAGTTCTCTAATTTTTTCCAAAAGTTTTTGCAGGTCAACAAACATTTATGGTGCGCCCACTTTCTCATTAACGTTGTCAATTAGAGTATTTACGGGCTTATTCCATTTCTTCCTTTTCAATTTGTAGCTATAGGTAAGAAACCTTTGCTCCGGCGTTTTTTAACTGATTAATTGATTAATTAAATGATAGTATTATCCTGAATCGTTTCAAGAATGTATTCTCAGAAATGAAAATTATGCTCCTCCGTTGTGATATTGTACAGAAATGTTATATGGTCAACGTTCTATACGTCATGGTCTAATTCGATGTGCTTCTGGCCTTGAAATTTGGCATAGAATTTTTCTACAAATGCAAAGGAAATGGTCTGTAGATTGAAAGTAACGTTGAGGATGTTATTATTTCGTGTCGAAGGGCAGAGCAAAGTTAGATATTTTGACAACGTGCGAGTGCGAAAGGTCAACTGAAGTCTTTAAACGGCGCGCTAGTCGGAAAGGTTTATCGAAGAATTTCTGTACTTTCCAGAAAATAGTTTATGTCGTGCTTTTGATACGTGTGTTGAAAATGTTTCAATCTTTCTTTTAAGAGGAATTTGAAGTCAATAGGTGAGTTCTTTCAAAAGTTACGAGTGGTGGACTTGAGTTTTTTGACGGCGCGCTATTTGGACAGGTATCTCTAGAAATACATTTACTTTCTACAAAACCGTTTATGTACCGTCTCGGCTGCGGCCTGCTGGTATTATGCATGGAGATTATCAAGAAAACATCATAACCGTATTCAAGTACAAAAATTGTCGTTTATATTACACTTCAACAAAAAAATTTGTTTCTGGCATATACTGAAAACCCCTCATTTTCGACATTTAAAAGAATAGAAGTCAGTGAGTTTTTATGCTAGAAAAAAATAAAACAGCTTCAAAATTCTTGGAACATTTTTAACAAAGTTACGTTCTTCAATTTCACAATTTGTACATTTATTTTTTTATCATAGTTCAAAATCGAAATGTTGGCATATGTTAGTTAGCGATCATATATCGCATTTAAAAAAACGAAAAGTTTCGAATAGAAAATTCGACAACGTAACTTTGTTCGCAATGTTACGAGGATTTTAAAATAGTCTTTGAATTTCTTCTATCATAAAAACACAATGACTTTTATTCTTTTGAATTATCCATAGAAGTGAACCAAAAAACTAATATTTCCTAGTTTTCATGAAAACGAAGTACTAAGTAGTAAAAGTTACCCGAGTAAAAAATGTCTTTTGTTCGAACGTACATGTACTGAAGAAATATCAGACGAATCGGATCAAAATTTAAAAATCGATTGGTTGACCCCTAAAATGTTCGCTTTAAATACCGCAAAGTTCCTTTAAGTGTGTCATAACACCTCCATGATACACAAAAGTGTGTGAAAATACCTCCATAATTGTATGCCGGTTTTGGGACAAACGTATAACACACTTAGGTGTGTCAAAAACAAACAATTTTTTTCACAGGGTAAACTTGCAGCATTAGAATGTGTTCCTAGTACCATTGATGCTGAAACTTCATTGGAACCGAGATGTACCTCCTGTAACTTACACAGAATCACACAGGGCGAACTTCATGACCTGATTCGGGATTTAGAACTCCCAAAGAATAAAGCTAAACTCTTACCATGCGGCTTGCACCAGTCGAATATCCTGGATGATTTAAATATCTACTCGTCACGATCGCTAAAAAGAACTTACTACATTTTCCATCTGTAATGAGGACTTAATATTTTGCAATGATATTGAACGTTGGATCCGGAAACAGAAAATTCTACATATAGCAGACGATAAGAAATTATTTATAGACGCTTCTAAAACAGGCCAGAAGGCTGTGCTATTTGGCATAACTGTACAGAAATACCATCATCAATCCCTGTTGTTTATGCAGTCCTTGGTAAAGAAAGTTATCCAATGTGTCAACGCTTTCTGAATCTTATGAACTACAATAAACATAAGTGTTTCTTAGGTAGTGGTTTCAAATTATTAGTTATTTTGCTAGCTATATAATGTGGGTACGCAAAGTACTGTAACTATACGTGTGATTGAGATAACGTGGCGAGGCATGCCCATCACAGACAGAAGGAAGGGCATGTACGGAAAACTTTGATTCCTGACTCTAAAAATGTTTCATGTGTACCTCTGGAGAATCCTAACAACATTGTTCTACCACCGTTGTTCGTAAAATGTGGACTTTTGAAACCTTTTGCTTAGCCCTTAATAAAAATCCCGTGTATTTTAAATTCTTTGGTCAAAAGTGCCGACGCCTAAGTGCGGTTAAAGGTTAGACAGGAGCTTTTTATGGGTCCGCAGATATGCAAGCTTTTGTTAGACAAATAGTTTTAATCAATATTATTCTCAATCCTAATGAGCTACATACCTGGCAACGTTTCGGAATGTTAGGACATTATTCTTGGGCAACTTTCGTGGTGAACATTACGAAAACCTAGTGGAAGAACTTATATCTGCTTTTGAGAAAATTGAATGCAACATGTCGCTAAAACGGCCCTTCATATATTCAGACAAACAAATTGCGGAGTTTTCAGTGACGAACAGGAACACTGATTCCATCAGGCAGTTTCAGCAATGAAATGGCGTTACAAAGGAAATAGTTTTTGTAGTTCAGTTTTCGCAAATGCAGCTTCACCGGTCTTGGAACTAGTTTCTTTAGATATAACACATTTTTATTTGAAATAACGGTAACGGTAAAACGCCTTTGCAGTTAGTTCTAACGCTGCCGATCTTCACCGTGAGTTTTCTTTTTTATAAAGTTTTTTTCATTACAATGGTTTTCCAATGCAACTTTTTCAGGGAACTCAGAGGAATTTTTCAGTCCAATGTACTACCAGACTTCTACTGTTGCTACCGCAGGAAAGAAAGATTTATTTTGTATCCTCCTTTTTTCGGTCAGCAATTGAAAAAATTTTAAAAAAATTTTATGTACTTATGTCCAAATATTTCACTCATGTTAAATTTCATTTTGGGCTTTTTAATAAATATCGAATTGGTACCTTCTTTATCAACAAAGATAAACTTCTAAAAGGTATGCTCTTTTCAATAATTTTTCTACACAGTTGCGCATACTGTGCGTTGGAGTATGCGGGTTCTACTAATAGAGCCTTGCATATTCGCGTTGCAGAGCATGCAGGCAGAAGTTATCGCATGAACAGTACTCTTGCTGCTCCTTCTCACTCAGCTTTACGAACCAATGCTGAAAGATGTAAGCTTTCAATTAAATTAGACGAATTTAATACTTTAGACGCTGCTTCAATACGGAAGCCTTTTCTTAAATGTCTCCCGGACCGCTTTTCCTTTGAAAATAGTTAAGCGATTTCATTTATTTATACAAATCTTTACGATTCCCTTCCATGTTTTTAATTTATTTTTTTTTTAAACCATAATTATTGTTAAGAATCACCCATTCAGTCTAAACGTTCATTTTTAACTGTAAAGCATTCAATGTAAAATGTTATGTATCAAAGCCTTATTCCTCGTTATTATTTTCACGACTCTAAATCCAGTATTTGATACAGCGAGCATGTTTACTTCACTGCGTAATAAGTATAGTCCGTATTTCTAGTCCTAAAAAAGTGGTCAAAATCGACAGAAATATAGTCGAAATAGCACTGAAAAAAGTTAATGTTGATGATAAATAGTTTTCTTCTAGCAAAATACTTATTTGTAGCAAAATAACACGTAAAAATTTGCATGTTTGGGTTCCAATTCAGCAGTTATAGTTCATGTGCAGAAATAAAAAACGGATTAAATTTTTAACCAGCCGGATTTGTAGATGAAAATGCCAAGATAACGAAAGAGAAAGCGCATCGGATACAAACTGCAAAGGATCAGCATGAATTGAGGCCATTTATAACACCTCGAAAATTTTTTATGGAAATAAATTATCTTCTTTCGCAGCAAAACTAAACCTAAATATCCATTACATTGCCCAGTAAATAAATTTTTTGCACTCGATAAATGATTCAAAAATAAATCTATCATTCCCACAGAGGGCGTTTCTGTGAATAGAGACAATGAAAATTCAAAATATACAAAATAAATAAAGCGCTATTTGAGCAAGGGAATCGTGACAAAATTCTCTTTCTGTCCGAATGTTGAGCAAGCTATGAATTTCATTTTTCGTGTATGGTTGTTTACGCGTTTCTAGATGTGCATGTAGTGCTGCGCGATGATTTTATAAATTAGTTTGTGATAAAACTTTCTTCACTACTTGATAATAATTAACGAGGAGTTCGATTCTGCTTCGGTGTAGCGTTTCTTGTCTTTTCTTACTTCGTTTCAAATAATAATTTAGAAATTCCAAATGTTTCTTAAGTAGTATTTAAATTATTTATAAGTTGTCAGCCATCTCTTGAAGTATAAGTTATCCAAGAGATGATATTTTTATTTAATTAGCTCTTGACAGGGTTAACCTATTGGAAAGCCTCGTTATGGTTTGTCTATTAGCGCTCTTCGTATGGTTTGTCAATTAGTATGCTTCGTATAGTTTCTTTATTAATACGCCTCGTATAGTTTGTCAATTAGTACGCCTCGTGTGGTTTGTCAATTCGTGTACCTCATATGGTTCATCTATTAGTACACCTCGTATAGTTTGTATATTATTATCCCTCGAATGGTACGTTTGTCTAAGGACGTCTTTGTTAATAAATTTTTAAAACCCAATAAGTTGTCATGCATCTCATATATCAACATTTTTTTTAAATAAACGGTTAATCTTTTCTTTCTTTCTCTTTTTCGTCTACAACTAGTTTGTGCAGGTTTTAAAGTCATTTATTGCACAATGAATTTTTTGCCTTTGTGCCTGGTCAAAACAACGTTTATAGTAAAATAGCATTTTTGATATGAATGTAAGTTTTTATTTGCATTTATAGCCTTAATAGCATTAGTAGGATAAATGCTAGAAATCCGGGCTCCAGTGATAAACCTCAAAGTAGAGAAGTTCTAACATTTTTGCTTGCATTCATGCCCTTGAAATGGTGGACTAAGCCTAGCACCTAACATCAAAGCTATTTTATTTTAGAAAAGTAAAGAAAGTAACGGAAATTAGCAGAGATATATGCCATGAGTAAATGAATGTTTCTATTTCTTTCTTTCGTTGTCTGAATACTTCTGAATCTGATCGGAAACTGGTTGAGGGAATTGAAATTGAAGATTCCGAAGAGAGGTCCCAATAACATTACTGAGTTCAAAGAAATTTGCATCGTAGAATGGAATAAGATTGCCCCCGAAACTTGTGAAAATCTGGTAGTGAACTGCTTTAAACGTCTTGAAGCCATAATAAATAAGAAAGGCTATGCAACGAACTATTAATATATAAATCTTGAAATATATTGCAAACTTTTGTTCACATATTTATTACATGTTCCTACGTGTTTTTGTCTAATAAATATCAGTTGGTTTTAGAAATATTATTCAACTTTTTATACTATTGTCTTTATACAGGGTGTCCCAGAATTACATGAAAAAATTAACCAAAAGTTCCTTACAATTAAATAAGCATAATTAAATTCTACGAAGAGCGATTTACTTCACCGGTGAACTACTGCACTTTCTCACAAAGATTAAGATTATTACCGCGAGTATCACCCGGTAAATTAAAAATCAATGTCAGCATGTTTAATTTCAGGAATACGGGGATTGAATTAGGTTACATAGTTATAGTAGATGTTCAAAAGTTCACCCGTCAGCAGCGATGCATGCGCGGAGACGCCGGCGGAGTGATTACCGAACCCGTTCGGAGATACCTGGAGTTTCACTAATCCCCACACAACCGTCAATAATCCTACCGATCAGTTGTTCAGACGGAACTGGTGTTTCGTACACTAAACTCTTAAGATGTCCGCAAAGGTAGGAGTCAGGAGACCGTGATGGCCAGGAGATTCGTCCGCCACGACCAATCCAGAGGTTTGAATACCGATCATCCAATATCTGGAAGTTCACTATTCGGTAGTTGGTCCATTGTCGTCTGTTACTAGGTATGCTTCATATCGAACTGTTCAATGAAAAAAAACGGCCGGAGTGCATTTTAATCTTTGTGGAAAAGTGCAGTAGTCCGCCGGTGAATTAAATCGCACTTCGTAAAATTTAACTCAACGTAACTTTTAAACTAGACACTTCAGGATATGCCTCTATGGAGTAAAAAATGCTTATTTAATTGTACGGAACCTCTAGTTAAATTTTGTTCAAGGGACACCCGTATATTTTAATTTTCGTCATTTTACGTCGTTTGGAAATGTGGAATCTGGCGATTTGATCAACCTGTTGCATTATTTTGCCCCACACTGGAAATGTATCCTGACTACAAAGCTTTAGATAGGAGTGTAAATAAGGTCCAAGTCGCCTGAAAATTTACAAGAAAAAAAGAACGTTAGAGCCACATGGTCATTTTCAACATCTCTTGGTAGAAAATCACAAATTGAGTAAAATTTCAAGTAAAATCTTAGACGATGAAAAAAAGAAGAGTGGCATCAAACTAAAAACCAACAAAATAAATTAGTTTTCAGCCTAATAACATAGACTAGTTATTGATATTGTGCAATTTAAGTGAGAAAGAGTGCGATACGAATTGATAATTTCCTTTAATTTAATTGTTCATTTACAATCAATTTTGTTGTCAACTCTCATATATTAGATTATCACCTGAACATTTTGTCGAGTATCAGTCTATGATTCAGCGCAAGAGCACAGTCGTCGACTTTTTTAGCGCGAAGTACAGTATACCGCTTACGGTTTGCTCCTCTTGCTAAGCTTCTGATGACCGCAACGCTCCACGAAAGCGGTAGTCTTAAATCTTCTCCAGAGTGATAAAGTGACTGCGTAGCCACTCAACCATAACATACGCCTTCCGTTTACGCAGAGAAAGCATATAAGAGACTTCTCAATACCGCCATCTGCATTTACAATCGAAAGTAACTTGCTGTGAAGTAACCAAAAAAAACGCTGAGTTCTTTTCTGATTTCGGATTTCCACCATCATGCAATAAGTAGACCCATCAAACACTATTACAGAATCTTTCTACACCTCGCCTCAAGAGGTCGGATGTCTAGAGTAGCCGTGTGAATTTGCAGTAACGTAAGTAATGTAGGTTTTGCATGCATTAAAACAGTTGTACATGCAGTTGCAGCAACATCAGTGCTCGGAGAAGCAAACCAGCGATCCCTACATTTTACCAGCGCTATCAACTGTTAGAATCTCCACACCAAAAAAAAAACTTTTTGGACAATCCTTTGTTTTTCAGCAAATTTCTGGTAGGGCTTCAAACAATTTACAGTGATCTTACTAGCTGAGAGATAGTTTCAACCTTGTGCATAAAAAGTTAGGCCGAAATATTTGGTCGCCCCGTGAGTTACTTAGATGTTGACGAACCTCTTCTTTCCAATGTTGATAATGACAGTGTTAAATTGGCCTTGACGCTTTTTTGATGCCGGCTGGAAAGCGAGGTTTGCGTATTTCATCGTTTTTCGACCTGAGGGTACCAGGTATAAGGCCACCAAAATACTATGTATGAAATCAAAGGCCTAAAGATCTTCTAAAATGTCCGCTGGGAATTATTCTAAGACCATTATAATTGCTACAACGAACCATTTTACGACTACATCATCAGTTATTTTAAGTCCATGGAATGCACGAAAATTTTATATCATGGGCAACATTTTTTCCCAGGTTCCAAAATGTAAGATTGCATGCTTGGGTGACAGCCAACAAGTCCCTCATTTCAAAGAAAAACTAAAAAACCAATCTGGAGAATAAACAATGAATTTTCTTCGGACTGATGCACAATGGGATAGAGTCCACTTCAGTGACGAATCGAAGTTCAACATGTTCGCATATGACGGTAGAATTTATGTACGACGCAGAATAGGAGATAGATTTGATCAACAACGTGTTAAAACAAGTCAATTTTGAAGGGGCGACTGTAATGGTTACGAGAATGATTTCTTCGGGAGAAGGCCCCTTTGTGCGGTTACGTTAAGATTTACAGAAGTCTGTAAACAGCATCTTTGGCTACATTTGTGTCAAAATTACACCTTATTTTTCCAATCCTCCATATTCATAAAAGGCAGTGCACCTTGACTGCTATTCAGCTAAGAAAGTTATGAATTTTGCTGATGAAAAAAAGGACTGTTCTGATAGACTGGCTAGATATTAGAGTCCCTACCTGGACCCTGTCGAATGTGTGTAGAAGATTACTGGAACACCCAGAAAATAAGTACTCAAAATTAAGATAATATGTGGGATTTACGGAAGAAGCAAAAGAAAGAATAAATGACGGATTTTCGCAAGAAGCTATTAATTTAATGTACTCGGCGATGAAGAAAAATGATTGAAAATCGAGGGAAGTTTATTGGAGAACAAATTAATTCTCGAAATTCCGTATAGAATCAACAAATTTATATGATACCTTGATTTTTGCCAACGGAGTAATTTACTGATACTTTTTAAAATTGGTATTTTTAATCAAAGTTGTCGTGAGCCATATAAGAATATGTGAAAGATTTAATATATTTTTCGTTTATTAATATTTCATGAAATTTTTTGCATCATTCGTTCAACAATGTTTGGGCAATGAACTAATACGCCTTGTTGTTTCTGTTCCTTATATTATGGCTGCTTTTGATTTTTTTACCTCGGTTTTAGTCTGCAATTTTAACAATAGTGTAACACGACTGACTTTATTCCAACAGTTCAATTTCCTTATGATCTAATAACAGTATATATTTCCCAAGAGTCTTTCAAACATCTCAGAAACATTAATTTCTATTTCAGTTTAATTTCACTCGACTGAGTCTTGTATCATATATAAGAAAAAGAAAGAGAGCTCAAAAAATGACATATATCATGAAACTACAGTACGAGTATCTTTGATATTCGAAAATAATTTCGACAAATATTCGAGAAATGCCAGAAANTTTAAAGTTTAAAGGGTGAAGAAAATGGTCCTCAATAGATTGCAAAAGAAAAATGGAAAATGAAATATGTTTTTCATGAATGAAATCATGTCTGCTGAACAAAACGTTCACGTATGAAAAATAAAACATTCCTACTCAACAAATTATTAAATGAAATCATTACACATCAGTCATCAACATGCATTCCTCTTGTTTAAATTTATCTGTTTATAATATTTCATGTGCCACGGTGAGAAGGGATTATTATTCATAATGATAGGTACTAAAAAGACTTTTCTTCTTTATGTTGTTGTTCTCATAACTTATATTTGTAGAACTTGAGAGCTTAAAGTTCAGAATATTAACATAGTCGTAAAGATCGCTTCATGGATTTCAAATTATACGACTAAAGTTAATTTAGAAAATATATTTAAAGAACAGTGAGAGGCATGATAATGGTCGTGTGCCACATTTTATACCAGCAAATATATTACGCAAAACGAGAGCGTGCAATTATCTTACAAAGTTTACCCTCTGAATGCAAATTGTTATCCTAAAATTTGGAATAGAAAATAATTTTTTGACGAATAATCTTTTCTTCCGACAAACATTTTTCAATTCTTTACACGGCAAAACTTATTATTCAAAGAAGACAGGTGTTTCAAGGGACCCTGGACGATAACAATGTAGAGGACTAACTCCTAGCTGTAATAATCTCGTCTAAGTTGCTTAATAACTCGACAGACGATCAGTGTCATCCCCTATCTTTATGCATGCCACAGCTCTGTTTCTATTCTGAGAGGGTGAGCACACAGGCGAGCTCATGGAGATTCGCCCTCTCCAGTCCAAATTTCATCGTCTGCTGACCCGTAAATATAATTGGTTTTCGCTTCAACCCATTTACTAGGAATGTCAAAAACTTTAATTCGATGTTAAGATATTTCAACTTCATCGTCACATATAAGTATTTATGTATTTTAATTATGTTTTCAGATATTGTACTATGATGTCTATGTTCTTTAATTTATGTTTCAAATGAGTTGAATTTAACTTCAAATCTTTCAATTTTACCTATTGATATTTTAATATGAAAATAAAATGATAATGTTAAATATTACAGTACAGTTATGATGAATATATAAAAAATGTGAACATTCCTCCTATAAGGCTATTTATGCGTGAAAGAGAAATGCTGGATGTATGAAATGCATTTTTACATTTTGATTCCAGCGAACAAAATGTATTTCCAACTTCACTCAATACACTATAACGCAGGCTTTACAACGTTTCTCGTTTTTAATGAGTTGAAATACCAGGGTTCAGTAATTATTGTTGAATTACGTTCGTATTCATCAAAATCCTAAAGTTGAATTACATCTTGT
>JACJUY010013288.1:1158-20119 GCA_014220935.1 Platorchestia sp. MABIK | reverse complement strand
CGCTTCAATTTATTCCGACCTCAATACACTTGTGGCAGGGAACATAGATACCAGGTACATAAAGTCACTCCAGAATATGTGTAAGTTTAACATAGAGTACAGAACACAACACACATGTGAGCTTTGATGAGCGCGACACCTGCGCGTGTGCTGTGGATGGTGCAGGTGTTCTGAAGCGAAATGAGGGACGGCGAGCTGGAGCTGCGGCGTGTTGAAAGCTGCGCTCTGTGTTGAGTGGTGCTGTGTGGTGTGTAGTGCTGTGTGGTGTATGGTGGCCTGGTGTCTCCAGTTAGTCTTCATACTAATGTATATCATTTGTATACCAGATTTGTGAGGGCTCAGTGAAGAGGAAGTATTGGGTGACTTGAAAGGAATAAAATGCTGATGAAAATTGGCGGTAAATCTGTGCGTTCTGCAACGCTATGACGAAATTTTTTTGTTGTGTTTATTAAGAGGTGATAGATTTGAGAACTGAATCACCCCATGGAGAAAAAGGATCTTGCGTTTAATTGCCATTTGTCAATCCGAATGAGCAATGCCTGTGAAGGGATTGAACAGTTTCCTAACACCGTTTATACAGGAAAAGTGATTTGAAATATGTTAAATATTAACTTGCAAACCAAAAAACTGAGAATAGTGAAGCTGAATTTCTCCAACTATAGAAATATTTTCCAATAATTAAAAAATTGTTGAATTGAGGAGAGCACAAAAAAGTTGATATTATCATAATTCCCACACGTCGGCCTCCATTTGTTGCTGGTCGAATTGGAATTACTTTAATTGTGGTTTATATTGGTATTATTGGTAGAGTTATTTATCATTGCAACAGCAATTTGTTTGTCATTAGTTGGGAATTAATTTCTCAACAGTAATTGTCATTAATAAGGTTTTTCGATTGAAATTATTAGAGAACAAGAAAGTCTGATGCAATTTGCTAGGAATGTGTCACCTCCTTGCATAGCAATAGGATTTTTCATAAAAATATATTGGGCAGATATTTCTGATATTAGAATAACAAACATGGAAGCATTCTTCTTGCAATAAGTAAAATTAATCATCTTGTCATTGGTACGAGTCTTTGTGGAGTCCTTTTGTTAACTTTGCTAACTTTTGAAGGAAACCACGAGATGTGACCCCTTTCATTTTGTCTAGTGGCTTCTGGCACCATCTGAACTCGAGTGCCGTTGGTCCATTGGCATCCTCATGCTTCTGGTACCATCTGAACTCGAGTAGCGTTGGTCCATTGGCATCCTCGTGCTTCTGGTACCAAATGAATTCGAGTAACGTTGGTAAATTGCCATCCTCGTGCTTCTGGCACCATATGAACTCGAGTACCGTTGGTCCATTGCCATCGTCGTGCTCCTGGCACCATCTGAACTCGAGTACCGTTGGTCCATTGGCATCCTCATGCTTCTGGTACCAAATGAACTCGAGTAACGTTGGTCCATTGCCATCCTCGTGCTTCTGGCACCATTTGAACTCGAGTATCGCTGGTCCATTGCCATCCTCGTGCTTCTGGCACCATAAAGAACTCGAGTACCGTTGATCCATTGCCATCATCGTGCTTCTGGCACCATAAAGAACTCGAGAACGGTTGGTCCATTGCCATCCTCGTGCTTTTGGCACCATATGAACTCGAGTACCGTTGGTCCATTGCCATCCTCGTGCTTTTGGCACCAACAGAACTTGAGTACTGTTGGTCCATTGCTATCTTCGGGCTTCTGGCACCAACGGCGAGCGTTAATAAAACGTGCGTGTGTTGTGCAGGTTGTGACCAGGACGCAGAAGTGAGGCGTTACAGCATGGCGCGTACCTCGATGTTGGTGGCACTGGTGGTAGTGGTGGTGAGTGGGCGTTGTTGTTGTTGGTGGTGGTGGGGAGAGGCTGTTGTATTGGAAGTGGAAATTTTAGAGGCGATATATAGGAGACCTTCAGTGAAGAAATTTTGTCAATTTAAAGTTTCAATAAACCCTCTATTTCTCACGGTTCCTGACCCAAAATTCGTCTCCACAGCTACAGGCGCGCAGTGACGCAATAGTGGTGCAGTAGACCGCGTGGGATAAAGTAGATCTTTTATTAGTACTTCAGTTGTACGACTGGATTATGAAGGACTGTACGACTTCAGTTGTACGACTGGATTTTGTAATTTCTCAAAAACGCTTTGAAATAAATGTGGGTTTATGATGAAACGAATCATTTAGATACGTACACGAAAACCTGTATGTTGGAACGAAATTCAAAGCACCAAACTTGTGTTTATATTCAGCAGTGAGTTGAGTTCAGAACAGCTTGTTTTAGACGCTTGCCCTGCTGGACAGAACCGCCGGTAGCTGATGTCTTGCGCACGTATCCTTTATGTGGACACCAACCCAGTGTCCACTAGTGGCACTAGTGATTGTTGTGCTTTCACTAGTGGCACTAGTGGCCGTAATGACCCCACTAGTGACCCTCGTGTCGTCACTAGTGGCATAACCCGTCAGCTGCTTCCTTTACTCAGGCGGCGGTGGCGGCGAGGCATGAGGAGTTACGTCAAAATTCAACGGACAAGCTCCAGCGGCCTTCGTGAGTTATGTCTATGTGAGCTATGTCTATGTGAGTTATGTCTATGTGAGCTATGTCTATGTGAGCTATGTCTATGTGAGCTATGTCTATTTGAGCTATGTATATGTGAGCTCTGTCTATATGAGCTATGTCTATGTGAGCTATGTCTATGTGAGTTATGTCTATGTGAGCTATGTCTATGTGAGTTATGTCTATGTGAGAAATGTCTATGTGAGCTATGTCTGTGTGAGATATGTCTATGTGAGCTATGTCTATGTGAGCTATGTCTATGTGAGCTATTGTCTATGTGAGCTATGTCTATGTGAGCTATGTCTATGTGAGTTATGTCTATGTGAGATATGTCTACGTGAGCTATGTCTATGTGAGATATGTCTATGTGAGCTATGTCTATGTGAGCTATGTCTATGTGAGCTATGTCTATGTAATTTATGTTTATGTCAGTAATGCCTATGTCAGTAATGTCTGTGTGAGCTATGTCTGTGAGAGTTATGTCTATGTCAGTAATGTCTGTACGAACAATTCCAGAGACGGTTATGTCTGTGTAAGTCATGTTCACATGATTTGAACGCTCAGGTTACTTAGATTCATCAAATCTGAACAGAAGCTCAACTTCGCCACAAAACTCCCCATGAGCCGAGCGTTGCTGTACAATTTAATGATCAATAGCTCCTGACATCTGCGCAGTAAAGATAACTGTTCAGCGCAGTAATGTTCCCACAAGGGCAGGTCCCTGCAACTTCTTAGATGGCGGCCTAAGTTTCCGTACGGGTGCGCAAAACGGCGCCGACACGCAGGATATTTCTGTTGTTGGAGTTAATGCATTCAAGTGAGCATATTTGCGCAGCCGCTGCGCAGCGGCTGTGCTGCCAGTTGCGGGAATGCAGCTCTGATGGACTGCGGCCTGCCCCCAATCATTTCTGTATTTTTGAGCTACTTAGCGGCAGACTCAGCTAATGTATCATGAACGGATGGACAATTTCCAATTCTTGTCAATGTTTACTTCATGGTAGCACACCCAGCTAATGTGCCATGAAGGAATGGACAAATTCCATTTTGCTGACGCTAACCTTCAATTCACAGAAATTGTCCATTGGTTGCGAAAGCCATAGATTGCACCACTGTAAAGTGGGCCAGCAGTTGTCTATCTTCAGTACACTGTAACAAGGGCGACGAATGCTGCTTCAACCAGTGCAGCTATGATTGTTACAACCAAGAGACTGGATTCTACACTGGCAAGTAAGTTTGTAGTGGCTATGATTGTTACGGTGAAGAGACAGGGTTCTACATGGGAACATAAGTTTGTAGTGGCTATGATTTCTACAACGAAAAGACTGGGTTCTAAAACAGGACGTAAGTTAGTAGTGCTTATGATTGTTACTACCAAGAGACACGGTACTACTGTGGAACGTAATTTAGACCCAAGAACAAAATTGTATGAATTAACATTATGTGAATTTGAACTAGTTTTTAGAATTGGGAAATGATTGGAGTGCAGGTGTTATGTTTTTCAACATCAATGAAGCAGTTGAGGGGATGAGTCTTTTTCGGAAAAGTTGAGGCCTGTTTCTACAGGTGTTTTTCAAGTTTCGTAACAGGTTATATACGGTAAACGAATTTTGGGAGTATTTCTGAGAAGTGGAACTTAGTGTAGAATAGTTATTTTATTTTTATTCCCATATCAGAGCATTGAGAAAATATGTTTATGTTTGTGGATGAACCCATCTATAACATTCCTTCAACTCGCTGCCTGTGACAGTCATCATCAATCAACACGCAATGTTGTGTGCACAACCAGACCGTGGGGAGGAACACTAGGCTTCAAAATAGCTGCTTTTTCGTCTCTTTGTTCGTGCCACCTGTGCGCTGATCTCCCCATGCGGAGAGTGCCGCACACGCGTTCTGGTCCAGCCAAGTGTGGGTCACGATGTGGGCTGTGAACAAAACTTTGTGTTGGAATAGTGATGTCTGTGATGGTCACTTGTAGACAAATATTTTGATGAGTGGGGTATGATTAATGATGAGTGGGGCCTGAGTTGGGATTCTAAAGAAATTGTTGTCATCCTGTAGTACTCAGGTGTTCAGTTTGCAGGGTTGGGGCAAGAACGGATGAACAAGCACTTACCGGATAAACCAAGCAAGCAAAAAAAACAAGAAACCTAGCAGGGACGCAAACAACAAGTAAACGAGCCTGCTTACTAGAAAACAAACACACAAGCGAGTGAAAGAAAAACAAGCAAGCGATTAACTATGGACTATTCTAAAGGGATATAATATTAAACTCGGAACGCATACCTTGTTCCAGCCCCCGTCGATGTCCAAAGCCAAACCAGTTCTTGGCCTGCGTTTGGTTCCTGGAGCTGTGTAGTGCAACGAAACCTTGCCGTGCGGGTCAGACTTGTTGCAGTGACAACTGCGGCACCTTCTGTTACCCTGGCGAGGTAATGTACCCTTCTGTTACCCTGTTGATCTACTGCTTCCCTTCTGATACTCTTTTGAAAATATTTTTACCCTTCGGTTACCCTGGCGAGGGGATGACACCCTTCTGTTACCCTGACGGGGTAGTGTTCCCCTTTTGTTATACTGCCAAGATATTGTTACCCTGTCGAGGTAGCGTTACCCTTCTGGTGCTCGGTAGAGGTAATTAGTTCTTGAAGCAAAGCCCTTCACAATTAATAGCTCTCCGGTGTTAAAATTCTAGACCAACTTCATCTAGAAGTGAAGAGTGTAAATAGAATGAAAATAGAGTGAAGTATGCCTCCCAAATTCCACAGAAGCATTGCTTCAAAGTTCAATAGAAGCACAACATCCAAATTTGACATAAGATAGTATCAAAATTTGACAAAAGCTTTGTGTCTAGATGTAATGGAAGCTTTTAAATTTAATTTAAATGTTTCCAAACCTCACTGGCCGTGTTTCTTTGTCCACAGAGAAATCCACCAGGAGACCTCGATGAATGAATTTTCTCGAAGTCGGGGTTGAGGAGGAGTCGTCCATTGAAAAGCGAAAATTTACATTCAACTTCGAAAACAACTATAACTATGTTATACAGTAACTTCCTTCCTTCCTTAAACTATAACTTCCTTTCCTGCATTTCTCAGCTCCCTCTTGGCTGTATGACTTTGAGTTCAGACGCACTGTACTGTACTGCACTGCAATACGCTGTACTGTACTGCACTGTACTGCACTGTACCGTACTTTACTGTACTGCACTATACTGTACTGCACTGTTCTCTACTCTACTGTACTGTACTGTACTGCACTACGCTGTACTGCTTTGTACTGTGCTGTGCAGTACTGTACTGCACTGTACTGTACTTTACTGTACTGCACTATACTGTACTGTACTGTTCTCTACTCTACTCTACTGTACTGTACTGCACTACGCTGTACTGCTTTGTACTGTGCTGTGCAGTACTGTACTGCACTGTACTGTACTGTACTTTACTGTACTGCACTATACTGTACGGTACTGTACTGTACTGCACTATACTGTACTGTACTGTACTGCACTGCACTGTACTGCACTATACTGTACTGTACTGTACTGTACTGCACTATACTGTACTGTACTGTACTGTACTGTACTGCACTGTATACTGCAGTGACTTGTTCATTTTTTTTCATACATACATATTTTTTTCATATCTTCGTAAATAAATGGAATTTTCTTCCTTTCGATACGTTTTCTACCAACGTTTCTGTTTTTTGTATGACCCACTGCACGTGTTCCGTTAATTTTACTTCTTTTCAGCTATCCACGGTTTGTTTTCTGTTAGTTTGCTAATTTTCTGCACGACCTGCAGTAGGTTTCCGTCAGCCTGCCTGATTATTGTCTAGCTTTCGGCATGTTTTCTACGCCGTTAAAACTATGTGGGCTTCTGTCTTATTTTTCGAACTTTATTATGGTGAAATATACGCGAAGCACAATTCTTGACGTTTCATTTCTAAATGCCCAATGTTGCTGGTAAAATAGCGTTAACATTTTAGTCATTTCATCAACTTTTCAATAGTGAGGTTAAATTTTTGTTTTATTAGTATAGAGTCTGAGTTCCGTGGTTTTTTGTACAATACAGAGTTGGTTTCTGTGACAGCTCATGGAGAATGCTTTGTGACTGGAATACATATCACTACAGTAGCCGTAATTCAGTTGATGTTCAAACGCTGAATTGAATTTGACCTTAAAAAATGGGATGACTTTTAATTCAAGCGCCAAATTAAATATAAATTCAATGAATGAGTTGTATTTTAATGGAAACATATGTATTTTCGACGCTAGAGACGAACAAGGATTATTTTCGATTTTTCTAGCAAGCGTGCAGACAAAAAGATTCGTTCTGAACTTGCCTCATTAAAAACAGATATAAATTTTTCGAACTGAAAATTACAGAAACTTTCGAACCTTTCAACAAAATTTCCTTGCCTAAAATAAGAAAACTATTACAGTATTCGTTACCCACCACAAATCTGTAAGCTGAGCGTTGTAATAAATACCAAGAGCGGTGTTAAGTCTAAGCAAGAATTGTATACCATAGTGAAAAAAGTTAATGGAAATTCTTGTAAAACACAAATACAAAGACACACCGTTACTCAGGCTCGCTTGCAAGACATACAAGTTTATGGGCGAATTCTATGAGCTTTTTGCAGCTTCATACACATATCAAAACCGCCCTTGCTGGTCACGAATTAGATGTGAATGTCAGTCACATTTCAGATTTGAGGGTCCGTCACAAATTAAACTTGAGGGTCCACCACAAATTTTTGTGAGGGTCCACCACAAATGACAAGTGAGGGTCCATCACAAATTACATGTGAGGGTCCACCACAAATTACATGTGAGGGTCCACCACAAATTACATGGGAGGGTCCAAAACAAATNTACATGTGAGGGTCCACCACAAATGACAAGTGAGGGTCCACCACAAATTATATGTGAGGGCCCACCACAAAAAACTTGTGAGGGTCCACCACAAATTACAAGTGAGAGTCCACCACAAATTACATGTGAGGGTTCCCCTCAAATTTTTTGTGAGGTTCCTCAACAAATTTTTGTGAGAGTCCACCACAAATTACATGTGAGGGTTCACCACAAATTATTTGTGAGGGTCCACCACAAATTTTTGTGAGAGTCCACCACAAATTACATGTGAGGGTCCACCACATATGTGAGTGTCCACCAATTATATGTGAGGGTCCACTACAAATTAATTTGACGGTCCGTCTCAATTTAGATGTAAAGGTGTAACATAAGTGTCTCCTATCCGTCAATGTACAAACTTTTCAAAGTAGCTTTAAATCAAAAATTTTGGATTGTTCTAACGAGGAAAAAAGTGATGAGAATATTGAAGAAAAATTGCTCACGTTTTCTAAAAATGCACGCGTGTTACGTCCGATCTCAACAACGTGTTTAAAAATACAAAGTGTTTCACAAAAAGTTATGGGAATTTCAAATATTTATTACCCATAAAGTATTGATCTCAGATACTGGAAATTCGTCTATTTTTAAGCGTAAAATGTCTACTGGCAATTATGTTGTTTTTTGGTCATAATAATTTGATAGTTTAAAAACAGTCACTTAAAATTATTTTTTTGCGCTTTGCGCGAGCGGGCCTTAAAGCATAATCACGAATTTCATTTGCTTGATAGAGCTGGATATCAAAATAGGCAAAAAATTTGAGAACATGTATTTGTAAATCGCAAACATTTATTTTCCCAAACAACACAATTATCCATAATCCAACACAATTATCCATAATATAACTCAATTATCCAAAGCAATGTCAATTCCCTTCAATTGTGTGACGAATCCCTTGAATGTTTTCTAGTATATTTTTCACAGAGCCTCTTCCAGAATGTCCTACGTGTCTGTTATGTACGGTTCCATGTTCATTGAATTCAGCAACTGTCTTTTCCGCAGTAGTCTCGCTTAAAAATCTCATCAAATTAGTTTGAGATTGTTCAACCTTAGTTGGGACGTTTTTTGCTTCACTATAAGTTGTGATAATGATGGTTCATTGTTCCTTTTTTAATTGTATGCTTGAACTTATGACAAAATTGAATTTTAGAAATTGAAATTCAAATGCAAACGTTGTTCATAAATTACAGACGGGGTACAAGACACATGAATTCGACCCTACCATCAATACTTAATGAGTAATAAATATCTGAAAATCTTAACACTCTTTTGAGAAACGCTCTGTATCTTGTCATAAGAAAAATGCTCCTACAAACGATGATTTTTGGAGCGTACTATCCAGAGATCATTTGTTGCTGTTATTCATTCTACTATGGTGAACAAGCCATTGATCATTTTGTGCAGTTAATCATTATTTTAACGATGAGAACCAAAATTAGAATATTTAATTTGTAGTTAAGCAAAGGTTACAATGCTCAGAGCCCCCTGGTACACAGACCCAACAGCAGACACCTGCGTTGTCGCGTCGCACGAGCTGCTGCCTGCCGCACCTTGTGCCAGATGTGGAGCGGCAGGTGGTGGCTTGCGGTGCGTCAGGTGGTGTCCATCAGGTGGCGTCCATCTGGTGGCGTCCATCAGGTGGCGTCCATCTGGTGGCATCCATCAGGTGGAGTCCATCAGGGGGCGTCCATCAGGTGGCGTCCATCAGGTGGCATCCATCAGGGGGCATCCATCAGGTGGCATCCATCAGGTGGCATCGATAGGGTGGCCTGATGTAAATCATCTTATCAAAAGATGCCCATAACTAACACCAGGTTGTAATGACTGTTACGCCCGGTCAAGCCGGCACCCATTTCCGATACCTGGGTAGGGTGAGGAATTCAGGTTGAGTTCTCCCATTTCCCAACTGGAGGAACATTGCTGGTATTCGAACTGACTCGTTCTCCCTGTAGTGGCTAGCGCTTCTAACCACTCGGCCGCGTGGTCACTCAATTCAGACACACAGGGTGTCCATAACGTCACTTTATCATTACTAGCTAGCTAATCAAAATTTCTAGTCCCTATTTTGAATCCTTTAACGTGCAATGACTTTAAAATTGAGAATTCAAAATCTTTCGTTAATCTAGTCACTAAAATACCTAATGCTGAAAATTTTTATATGGCATCGTTTGAAGTCAAGAATCTTTTTACAAACGTTCCTTTAAATGCAACTATTGAAATCATTTTAAACTGTTTGTTCGAAAGCGAAGACACTGTTCTAGGCCTCAGTAGGGCATAATTCAAGACCCGCCTTCAGCACTCTGTATTGAACTCTTTTTTTTGTTTTTGACAATAAATTTTATCAACAGTCAGACGGGTTAGGTATGGGGCTACCACTTGGCCCTACTTTTGCCAATATTTTTATGTGCTTTCAGGAGCAACAATGGCTTAGAGATTGTCCTCCTGAGTTCAAACCTTTTTTACACAAGCGATGTGTCGATGATCCCTTTTTATTGTTTCATGATCGGTCCCAGTGCTCTGTTTTCCTCGACTATTTGAATTCTAAACACCCAAATATTGTCTTTACTCTAGAAACTGAACAGAACGGTAGCATTTCTTTCCTTGATTCTTTAATTACAAAAGAGAGTAATCATTTTTGTAGTTCAGTTTTTCGCAAATGCAGTTTCACCGGTCTTGGTACCAGTTTTTTTAGTTTTTGTCCCTTTCGATTTGAAATGAACAGTATTAAAACGCTATTGTCAAGGGCCTTTGCAGTTAGTTCTAACTTTAGCAATCTTCACAAGGAGTTTACTTTTCTAAAAAGGATTTTCCATTCCAATGGTTTTCCAATGCAACGTTTTGAGACTACTCTAAAGAATTTTTTCAATCGAATGTACTACCAAACTCCTACTGTTGCTACTGTAGAAAAGAAAGATTTGTTTTGTGTCCTCCCTTTTTTCGGTCAGCAATCGGAAAAAATAAAGAAAGAATTGTACGCACTTTTATCCAAATATTTCACTCGTGTTTACTTTCATTTTGTTCTTCTTAATAATTATAGAATTGGTTCCTTTTTCAACTACATAGATAAACTTCCGAAAGGTATGCTCTCTTCTGTAATTTATCAACACAGTTGCGCACAGTGTGCGTCAGAGTATGTGGGTTCTACCACCAGAGCCTTGCATATTCGCGTTGCAGAGCATGCCGGCAGGAGCTATCGTACTAACCGTCCTCTTGCTGCTCCTTCCCACTCAGCAATACGTATCCATGCTGGAAAATGTAATCTCCCAATAAAATTAGAGGACTTTAACATTTTAGCCGCTGCTCCAAACCCCGTTGATCTACGCATTATAGAATCTCTTCAAATTAATTTTTACAACGAAAGCCTTTTTTAAATGACTCCCAATCGGCTTTTCCATTGCAAATAGTTTAGGGTTTTGATTTGGTTTATTTATTCTTTTTCCTTTTTACGTTTATTTTTTTTGATACATTCAATATGTATATATTTCATTTTTTCCAGAACACTTTTGTTGAGAATGACTCAACGAGTCGAAACGTTCAATTTCACCAGTAAAGCTTTTAGTATAAAATGTTAAGTTTTAAAGCCTTATTCCTCACCATCATTTTCTTTATCATTTCAAAAATGCATTGTAAATTTTATAAGATGTTGCATTCAGAATTGTTCTATTGTATTTAGCGTTTATTAAAGTTTTTACCTTATTCAAGAGACCTCTACATGAGCACCATTAGTTGCACGAAACACATAGAGACTGTACTCGATTTTTTGTCATCTACCGTATTAAATTTTTAAAATAGTAGAGATGCATTATGGTCACCTTGTGTATGTATATATATGTATGTATTTGTATATATATATACATATATATATATATATATATACATATATATACACATAAATATATATGTATATATATACATGTGTAAATCTATATAATATGTATTATCGGAAAAACGAGGTCAATGTCTTTCTCTGACGACGCGCCGCTCTCTGGCTTGACTAGCACTCGTATCATATTTCAGGTATCATTTTGTTTCCTGACCGTTCTGCCATTCTTTTCATCTTCATTAGGGTTCTTTTAATTTTCCCAAGGTGCTATCTTTACCTAGTGGTATGAATGCATTTTCTGCATTGAGACGATTCATGTTGGGGACAGTTCAGTTATTTCTGTTTTCTTTTGTGGATTTCGTTTTCTACGATTTTTTGGGCTAGGGTGAAATTGCGTCGATTATAATCGACGTAATTATATTAATTATAATTATCGATTATGAGTTTATTGTAATATAATTAAATGATGATAATTTTAAGCTCACTAATAATTATTCGCGAGCTTCGTTTTTAGCATAATTGTGTTAGAAACCTAATATAAAATTATTTTTTTCTTCACATCTCTGTTCTTCTTGATAGTATTTTTGATACAAAACGTACCTTTGAAGCGCCTAAAATTTCGTTGAATGTCACATTTACCAGCGAAAAATACCCCAGAAATGGAAATTATTCAAAATTCGTAGAACCAGTGCATCACGGCCAAAATTATGATACCATTTATGTCAGTGCTCAAAACGCAAAACTTCCAAGTAACGTAGAATAAAAATTCCGGCCATCGCGAGGACATTTTTTGTTAGTGAGAAAATGTTGGAAAAAAATCAGTGTCATTCAAAGAAAAAAATTGGTGCCGCTCAAAAATTGGACTCTGTGCTATGAACCACGGAGCGTTTGGAGTGGACGGTCCCCTTGCTGAGCGCTGCAAGTGGTGGACTACCTGTGCCGTGTACGCAGCTGTGTCATGGTTTGGTGGACAAAGGAGAGGCTTCAGTTGTAATTAACTGATGGAACCGAGGATTTTGAGTTCGGAGCTATTGAGAGTTTTGGACTGCGCGTGTTCAGCTACCATCTTATCTGATGACCTATTGTGGGGTTTGGACAAATAATTACTCATGGTAGCAGTAAAATTTTTCGTTTACACGATGCAGAGCATAACAATTCAGTTACCCACGCTGCAGCGACATTGTGATGTTTATCGAAATTCGTTGAGAAAAAAGTGAATGAGAATCTACTGAAATTTTTCGTAGATCAACTTCTGTCAGAATCCTCTGTTGAAATTCAATGTTCGGAGGGGGGGAAGTTTTCATGCATTACAAATATGAAAACGATAAATTTGATGTATATAACGATAGAATCCCCAAATAAAACAAAACATGACATATATAATTATAAAATTACGAAAATGAAACAATCACTAATAACGATATAATTACAATAATAATTGAAAAATTATGAAAAAGATAAGTAAGATTACAGAAATAAGCATAAATTAAAATATCAAAGGAACCAGATAATAATAAATAAAATAAATGAAAGATTAAAATTAATGTGGGTTTTCACTCATGTTATCTTCAGTTTGCTTCGTTTGCAAAAGTTCGGTAGTTTAAACATGAGCTCGACTGGGAATTAGAGCATCCAAACTGAACTAGTTCGATTGCTACAAAAAAGATTTAAGAAACTTTTGCTTAAAAATATAAAGTTGAAAGGCAATTCGGTTGACTTCAAAACGATAACATTTTCTTCCATTTTCTTTATTCTATGCCTATGAAGAACATAGTCTGTCTATTTATATATCATGGTATATGTTAAATTCATGAGTTTCATTCATCATTCTTCAATAGAGGCTGATGCTCATTTCTGAGTTATTTGTTACAAGGGAAAACCTGGCTTCATCCAAGCGTTAAATTGCACGAAGTTGTACAGAATAACAAATTATGGCTGGTGTAGGAACACGGTCTGCTGTGTATACTTATATATATACATTATGACGTATTACCGTAGTTTCAAAGCACAGTACTCAATTTCCAACAAGAAAATTACAGAATTAGCTGGTAAATTCTGACAAACGATACCGATTGTGGAGTTCAGATGGACAGGTGGCACACATGATAGGCCCTCGCTTTGCTGTGATGCCACACACACACACACACACAACACACACTCACAATACACACACAACACACACACACGAGCAACAGCTCCAGCGTCAGTCCCCTATTCCGACTGCAGACGTCCGCCATGGCGGTGCCCGGCGTGAAATTGTTGCTGGTGAGTAGCAGGTTACTCATGCGTCACTGTGTCACACTCACGCGTTACTCGTGCGTCATTGTGTTACACTCACGCGTTACTCGTGCGTCATTGCGTTACACTCACGTGCTACTTTTGCGTCATTGTGTTACCCACGCGTTACTCGTGCGTCATTGTGTTACACTCACGCGCTACTTTTGCGTCATTGTGTTACACTCACGCGCTACTTTTGCGTCATTGTGTTACACTCACGCGCTACTTTTGCGTCATTGTGTTACACTCACGCGCTACTTTTGCGTCATTGTGTTACACTCACGCATTTCTCGTGCTTCATTTTGTTACACTCACGCGCCACTTTTGCGTCATTTTGTTCCACTCACGCGTTATTCGTGCGTCATTGTGTTACACTCATGGGTTACTCGTGCGTCATTGTGTTACGTACTGATGTATTTTTGGAACTAAACTAATTGCTGATTTTTTTTTTGTATTCCGCATTGCTGTATTTTTGACGGTGTAGAAATATTTTGACGTGTTCGAATTTTGAAGTAATGTAATACTTTGTTTGCTTTCATTTGTTGGAGTCATTCTCATTGGTGGATTTGAATCGAATGAATGAAATGTGATCATAAACGTGAATTTAAAAAGTGAACACCATCAAAATGAGACTTAATTCCAGAAAACGTAATTCCTCAATGATTCAATATAAAATTTGAAAATGATTTCATTTGAAATTGATTTTGATATCTCTGATTTTGTTAATGCTTGATCGTTCATTGCAAAAGAAAGTGGAAGAAACAAGATGTAAGAAAATAGGCATCATGCGGATGTGGAAGTGGAAATTCAAAAATGAAATAAAACAGAGATGAAGACGAGAAAAAGTGAACCACATTTCACTGTGTTATGGTCCCCCACAATTCCCACATACCCTCTGCTTTGCAGGAATGGGAATGCCTCGTCACCTCCCACAGGACGCAAGTCCAGTACACACAACCATGCAGTGGTACGAAGCCTACCTCACACACAGTAAGTTTACATGCAAACGCACGTTCTCATCCTCTTACACGAGAGGCTTAACACGTACGTACGCGCACGCGCCCTCGTTCACGTGGCAACGCGCTTTCTGGACACATGTCGTCTAGTGTGCTTGCATTGACATGAACCTAGACTGTAATGAAATGTAATAAGTTTTTTGCGACTTATACCCAGTCATTTTCGACACATATATTTACCAAACTAGTTTCGAATGGAATATTACTGGTATCTACTGACAAATAACCAGTTTCAAACGATGTATAACGAGTCTTTCATGGGACATGATTACGTTAAATTATTACCGTACATCTAGATCAAATTCCCTTGTGTAATATTGATTAATATGCAAATAATGTCCTTTTCTTACAGTCGTTCTTCCTTCTTTCGGATATCGGAGGCACGATTACACAAACCAACGCTCTCATCGACTCGCAAATACGAGAAGTTAATCTCCTAGAGCTCAATAAGTAAGTCTCGTGAAATATTTTGCCCACTAAAATCATGTACATTGTTCTCCTGGAACTGCATTGCATTGTGTGAGTAAAACAACGTTTGCAGTTCCAACGAGTAATAATCATTTGACGATGTAATAAACGTACGATGTGGCTTTCAAACTGTTTGCTTCAATAAATATAAATCATTTCATAAAAAAGTCTCAATCAAGGTTCGAGTAAACAGTAAAGCAATTTATGCGGTGCTTATCCCTCACTATACCACCGTCGAAATTACGGGATTGTCTTCTATTGCAATAGTAGGATGTGCTCCGTCAGCCTCACACCGTACTTAACAGATTGCAGGATGCTTGTATTACTGGAAGCACTATTAGGAGACTTGTTGCCATGTGAGAGCGATGGTGACTGCCCCACTGAGGACTGCTGCTGCAGTCAAATCAAGGGCTGCGAGTTTCGTAGCTGCATCCCCAGATACCTGAACTTTCCTGCGCCGCCTCCTCCAGGGCTAGTACTACACTGAAGCAGCAATGGAAAACAAACTAAAAAAGTAGGAACATCCGGTGGTTCGTGTCGCCTAATCTGAATCGAAGTGTAAAAATGGACAAAAAATTATAATTCAGTTCGAGGACGATTAGTTTCAGCTCCATCGTGATCTGTGTCGCTCCACCAACATCGGTAAAATCGAGCAAAATATAATCTTGAGCTTGGAGAAATATTTCCATTGAGTTTAAGCAGTACAGCAGGCTTGGGTGAGTCGGTAGTGGCGTGACTGCAGGCTGTGGTGTGTCGGTGGTGGTGTGACTGCAGGCTGTGGTGTGTCGGTGGTGGTGTGACGGCATCACTCCAGCACCAGCACGAGCTGCACAGCTTATGTTTAGTGTCTCACTGTTGTAGTGTTGTGTGTTGTCTGGTGTCGGAAATGGTTGGCAAGCATGAAATGTTCTTGCATTGGATTTAAAGTAACAGCGAATTATTCTCACGCAATTTCAGCCGATGTAGGATGATGAATTATGAAATATGATAAAAGTAAATAAATGAATTCCAAAGATTGTTCCTGTAACCACTTGCAGCTCTCGACAACAGTACCCTGGTTTGTATAGCGATGTCGGTGAAATAAAGAGTTTTTCTGAAACTATTTGCTCTCGTTTTTTCTCCACACCTCTTTGTTCTTGCTCTGGCTGGAGAGTTAGTACTGGCCACCGGATGGTAGTCATTAAATGGTCGGAAATCAACGTAAGTCGAGCTGAAATACACGCGCTTCAGTCACCAAACTTTGAAGCGGTTTTTGATAGTTTTTAAACAGCGGCGCTCGGTAGCGTTTGTGTCAAGGGACCTCACATGTTCAGCTGAGGCGTGACGCGAGCTGCTGCAGCTCTGATAGTCAAGTGGCCTCACACGCTCACATGTGTGCTGCACATGTGAGTTAACCCGCACACAATTGCTTCTAAAATTCAGTAATTTGATGAGATATTTGAAAGGATTTCTTATCAAATAAGTAGTTTTTTAGTGTATAACCGAATATTGACATTGTCAAGAAGTTTCATTGCTTTTGGAAAGTTTAGAAAAGTGCATCCCCTTGATTTCTTACAAAAAATTTAGCTAAATAAAAATTTTAGAAATTATTTGATATCCAACTAGAAATGACTAGAGAATTGGAAAACGCGGTTTTAAAGTTATTCTCAGCCTGATTCGTTCAAGGAAAACCATTTCCCCGCTTCCCAAATATAAATATTACATTCCCGTGTCGCTGAACTTATCGGTTGCAGGGCTCGCGTACAGCGTTGCATCCATGATAAAGTTTAAAACTCTACGGATACGGAACCGAACATTTCAGTATCTTAATGGTCGTAAGCCGTTCCAAGTATTTCAAAACCACATACATGAAGATTCTCTGCGTCATCGATGAATGCATGGTGAATAAAGTCCATGAATAACCAAGTACTACTTAATTTGGAACACTTTATCTTAACATCTTTGTCTATATCAACTAAGGATCTGTATGTCAAGACATTTTAAAAACCAATGAGAGTATTTGTATCACAATTATTGGAATTAACCTGGTTGTCTTTCTTTTCTTTTTTTAAGGCTCTTGTCGAATGAAATCAAAAGCAGTGAGGGATGATAAATTTAGCACAAGGCAATAAGGGAAATGAGCTGCAGTGAAGGGAAGTAAATGAAGAAAATGTGAAGAATGAAGTCACGTCAAATCTAAAAAGCCAAATTACCGATGTGCTACACCATTTTGTACCATCGCATCGCACTTTGTTGGGACTCTGTTGCTTAGAGAGCTTTTTGAATGTCCATTATGACCCTAATTTTTCCATATTCATTTTAACTTAAAACTGTGATCTGATTTTCATTTCTTAAATCATTTGTAGAGTTGATTTTTGGTCACATGTAATTTAGAGGCCTCATCCATATTCAACGTTAGGTAGCATAAAATTCATTGATTTTTTCCCGTACTGTTGAAACAATAGGGAAAATTTTATGTCAAGTGTTGAACAAAAGTCTCTTCAATTTATTCCGACCTCAACACACTTGTGACAGGGAAACTAGATGCCAGGTAGATAATTTCTCTACAGAATATAAATGAATTTAAAATAGAGTACAGAACACAACACACATGGACCTAGGGAACTACATGTCATGGAGATCATGTCTCGACAGAATATATACAAGTTTAACATATCAGTAGAGAACACAACCGACATGAAAGCTTTGATGAGCGCGACACCAGCGCGTGTGCTGTGGACGGTGCAGGTGTTCTGAAGCGAAATGAGGGGCGGTGAGCAGGAGCTGCGGCGTGTTGAAAGCTGAGCTCTGTTTTGAGTGGTGCTGTGTAGTGTGTGGTGGCCTGGTGTCTCTAGGTGTCTCTAGTTAGTCTTTGTCCTAATCTATATTATTTATGCATCGTATTTGTGAGGGCTCAGTGAAGAGGAGGCATTGGTTGACTTGAAAGGAGTAAAATACTTCTGAAAATTGGCGGCAAATCTGTGCGTTCTGCAACGCCATGGGGAATTTTTTTTTGTATTTGTGTTTCTTAAAAATTGATAGTCCTGAGAACTGAATTACACCACAGAGAAAAAAATATCTTGACTGTTATTGTCATTTGTTAATCTGAATATGCAATGACTAAGAACGGACTGAACAGTTTAACCATCACTCTTTATTGAGGAAAAGTAATTTACGCTAAATATAAACTTGCAAACCAAAAATGAGAATAGTGAAACAAAATATCTCCAACTTTAGAAACATTTTACAATCATTAAAATTTTTTTAATTAGGAAAGCACACTAAAGTTGATATTATGATGATTCTCACATGTTGGCCTCCATTTGATGCTGATCGAATTGGAATTTGTGTAAATTGTGATTTATATACTCATTATTGGTAAAATTTTAAATCATTGCAATAGCAATTTGTTTCTCATTAATTGGAAAAGGAACATGGTATTGTGATTGAATATTACGAGAGGACAAGAAAGTCTGATGCTATGTGCTGTGAATGTGCCACTTCCTTGCATAGCAATATGATTTTTCATAATAATATATAGGGCAGATATTTCCCATATTAGAACAACACAAACATAGAAGCATTCATTTTAAAATACGTAAAATTAATCATAGTGCCAATGGTTTGTTTGAGTCTTTATGGAGTCCTTTTGTTAACTCTGCAAACTTCTGCATTAAATTACGAGATGTGACCCACTTCATTTCGTCTAGTGGCTTTTGGCACCATCTGAACTCGAGTACCGTTGGTCCATTGCCATCCTCGTGCTTCTGGCACCATCTGAACTCGAGTACCGTTAGTCCATTGCCATCCTCGTGCTTCTGGCATCATCTGAACTCAAGTACCGTTGGTCCATTGCCATCCTCGTGCTTCTGGCACCATCTGAACTCGGGTACCGTCGGTCCATTGCCATCCTCGTGCTTCTGG
>JACJUY010013284.1:0-17490 GCA_014220935.1 Platorchestia sp. MABIK | reverse complement strand
ATATAATGGTAAAATCGCCCTGTAGAATGCTAGATTTTGCATTTTAATGCTATTTTTCTTGCTAGGTGATAGATTCTTACTTTAATGCTAAGTTGGCAACACTGCAGTCCAGTGTCATAGTTTGATTCGTTTCCCTCACAAAGTGTTTTGGTTACGTCATCTTTCCGCTCTATTGTCGTGTGGTACCGTAATTAGCATGTATGAGCAAATAAGTATTCACTGTTTAGCAATCTTTATTTACCAACTTGGGTTATTTTCCGACTACGTTTTAATTATAAATGAAATTTTTTCCCGGGGTTTCTTTGGAGTTGGCCCCGTTGGTTAAATTTTTAATAACTAAACCTGCCGCTAGGTGGCGCCACGTGTTTTAAGCTTAACTCGACGCGAGAAAACGGATACACCATCCACGGCTCTCTATCACTCACCCAACCCAACCCAACCAACCAACCCAAAAACTGACACAATTATTTTTAATTTTTAATTTTTAATTTTTATTTAAGAGGCAAGCTTTTTAGTGGCGCCATCTCTCGCATCGAGTTAAGCTTAAGACTAGTGGCGCCATCTGGTGGGAGGTTTAGTTATCGAATATTTAACTAACGGGGCTAACTCCAAAGTTAAGCCTTTTTCCCATTTACAGGTGTAAAATAGCAATATAATGGGGCATTTAGTCTCAGAAATTGCAGCATGAACGCAAGCAGTATATGTATGTACTAACACACAATGTGCAGAAGCAAACACAGCTCTTTTCGATTTGGAGGGCTAATCGAATTTTTGTGTTTTTTTTTGCCGAAGTATGTATTTTGGTGTGAAAAACACAAAAATGATAACCATTTTGTGGAGAAATTATTTATTAAGCTCATATCCATTAATATTTTATGAAAAAACTGCGGTTTCTTGGTACGTTTTGTCCACGCAAACTCACACAGACAGGAATCTATTATTTGTCGGTAAGTGCCTCCCTGACGGATTTTTCATTTTTAGACTATGCCATACACTCTCAATCATTTGAGTGTGTACACCTTTTGCAGGGTCCACGAAGTTTTCACTATGATTAACAGTGAGGTATTTGAAATTATACCCTTGGTTAGAATAGGTTAGGAACACTTAATGAATAATTTCTCCACAAAATAAATATCATTTTTGTGTTTTTTGCATCAAAATACATACTTTGGCGAAAAGGAAACATTAAAATTCGATAGGCCCCAAAACCGAAAAGATCCGCAAACACGCAACCTAATATAAGATTGTTCATGAATTTTTCAAACGTCTTAAAAGAGAAGAAAAATGCAAGATTCGTAATGTACGGTGATTTACATGTTAAATTAAAATAAAATTATTAGCTTTGTAATATTTTACGATTTACAAGCTAAATTGAAATAGATTTTACAGCTACTTCTTTATTAAATTTACAAAAACTTCAAAATGCACCTTCAACTTTATTTAATTGGTATGGTTTTGTTAGCCTGTCAAATACTTTGAGAAATGGAAATTGGGTCAAACTGTATAGGTTTTAGTCGTAAAAGTACAATAATTTTATGTCGCTACTGTGTTTAACTATTCATGGAACATAGCTCTCACTTACTGACCGTACGTGACTCATCGGGAATTCAAAGTTATAAATTCAGTTAGCGGGCCTGATTAAACGCTGTAATTCAACAGTTAACTAATTTACTAGGTATGAATAGGCTCTTTATTTGATTATACTTATACTTTCATGATTTATGACTTTCATTCTAATGATAAAATACGTATTATGGGAAAGTATCGGCCGGATTTTGCCAATACCGATACCAGTAAAATGACCGATACCTGCCGATACCGATACATCGGTACATCACTAGTTGCAACATACAGGTAATATAGTAGATTTGGAGATGTTTTACATGAATACATTGTGCTTGCAAATGCTTAGTTTTCAAGATATAGCATAAATAGCGTTCAGGTAAGAATAATGCACAGATGAGGATTGCCCTGACATTGAGCAGAATAGGTTAAGACTCTTCGAGCTTTGTTGCGAGGAATTTTTGCATTTTCGTTTTTGGGAATTTATTGTAACAACCACGGCACCTTTTTCCTGGGGAATGCTCTTTGTTGCCATCAGAAAGTACATGATTGATAGAAATGTATTGGAAAGTACATAATGTTGATAAAAAATTACATCATTGCTTTTCATTTTATAATTCTATATTGTTGGACAGTATTTATGATTTGAACGTTTTAGAAAATATTGTTTATAAATTTTGGTTAGTAACAAAATGATATTTGTATCAATATGAGTTACATCGCAAGTTAATTATATTTTTAGGTACAATATTTGAAACAATTAGACATTATTGTTCTTGTTCAGTCAAACGCAAAATTAACCAGCAATGCTAAATAACACTTGAAAAAAACAAAAAAAAGTGCACACCTTGGTGCCCTAATCTGTACCACAATGTTGTATAGAAAATGAGGTTACCGTCTTGTACAAAGTAGTGCTATAATAGACCACGGGAGTGTAGTACATATTTGGCCCACTATGTATGTCAGCAAAGACATTGTTAGTACATGACAAAATGTACCACATTTGTCTCACGGTTTGTATCACGCGCACATGGTCAATAGATATACACGGACCTGCTCACCTTCTGACACACCCGTGGCAAGAGTGACACGGACGCCATAGAAGAAACATGGCAACGTCTGCTGAGAAAACCCTGCTATTTGGCATACGTAGTCACCGTGTTAAGCTAAATTCCCTCCATTATGCTGATTCTCATCTTAGAGTAGGGAACCAGAGTTGCATTGCAAATTCTAGACGTGGATGTGCTGATGCATCATTGAGGACGATATAATGTCATTTCACTTGTATCAAAGTTCCTTGCTATTAATTAAAGGTTTTTACTTAACTTATTAAGGCTTATTTTCACTTGTTTGCATGCTTGAAACCTCTGATGATTGTGTTGCCAAAATCTCTAATTAAAATAAAAGATCATTTCTAGTGTGTAGGAAGTGCCAATTATTGCTTCCAATGTGCATTACTGAGCATTCATAGATGTTGAAGCTCACCTCATGGGTTCAGTCCATTGCAGAAGATGGTTAAGGCCTACTTGAATAATTAATTCCATCTTGTCTGGTGAAAGTCTTCTGATGAAATTTTGCATTATTACCTAAGAAAAATTAAAAAAAAATGACTAACTCACTTAATAACATTTTACTGTACTGGCAATATTGATATTGCTCCACTGTATGGCAGAGATGTCAAAAGAAGTGTGTTACGTAGCAGACAATAACCTTCCACTGCAGCCTAGTTGAAAGCATTTTGCATTTAGAAATATCCCCTCTCAGGGGATACAACTTTTGTGTCCATGGGAATTATTGCTTCCATGGGAAATACGTGAGGTTTCAAGCTAAAGAATGGGTATGCCCTTTTTTTGTTGAAATAGAGGTTTTTTGTTTTGTTAGAGAATGTGTTTTTTTTTTGGTTCTGTGCTGTCCTATTTCCAGCATCTATTATTTTATTTTTCAACTTTTTTCTTGTTCTGCGAATTTTTTTGAGACTTGGTATTTCTATGCATCTTGTGCATAGATTCTATATTCCTGTAATTCCATGTTAAATGGTGCCTCCTACTTCTCTATGGTGCACCTTTATTGCAGTTAGGGAGTCTTAAACTGCAATTTAATCTTATTTAAAAGTATCAAGCTATATAGCTGTGGAGATGCATACATAAGACTGGGAGTAAGTTAGGTTGTCTATCTAATGCTACGGTCACTAGTGCCTCCAGGCAAATTTTTCTTGGGTTATTGCAGCTACAGAGAGATCTTTGGGATTTCAATCTTTTGTGCCTACTTTGTTTTTTCAATTTTTGTGCTTTCATTGCCATATTTTTTATTTCCATTCTATTCCTTCCCAACTGGTTCCCGTGCACAGAGTATCCTGTGTAGGAATACACGTTGGACCAAATTCCCATTTTTTTGAGTCAGTCCATGCTAAATGATCCCTTGTGTTCACTCTCTTGAAATTGCCATTGTTGTGGCTAGGAAGTCAAACAGCAATATAATAAAAAAATAGTACTACAAATTTTATTCGTGATACTGTGTTCTATTTCACAAAATTTCAATAGGGAAATAATGAATGGTTGTGTAGAAATTATTATAAAAAGTACAGGAAATAAATAGTAATGAAGTCTCTGCAGGAGACTTCATGGACTCTGCAAGAGTCTCTGCGTTTCCGTAACTGTTAACGGTTGGTTAGGTTGTAAGTAGCCGAATATGGAAATTGATTTTCCAACTTGAAGAAATTTTAATTCTTCCTAATGAATGTGAAAAATAAAATTGCACGATAACATTTCCCCCCCGTATAGTAATTATTCTTTGAAAATGTCGCAAAACGGATAAAATGTTGTGCACTTCTACAGGCACGTGAATGGGCAATTTACCTGTTGGTACACATGTGGCCACGTGGGGAACGTGTTAATAATGTGATGAGTTCGTTTTGATCAATATTTCTTATTTATGCCATGGAAAAAATTTTTTATTTAGAAAAAATTGCATTATTACAAGGCATTTTATTGAAATCTGAGAGGTGGGATACATCACTAAAATAATTAATGGAACACTCATGTTTGTAGTTTTAATTATTCCTTGAGCTTAACCCTCCTATTGAAGATGAGAGGGTTGTGTAAGTAAAAGCCAAAAATGTAAGAGATTTAGAGATGGTAGTAATCACTGTATGTTCAGTTAATATATTAGTTGAGAATATACAGATCATGGCTGGCTGGAATAGTTTCTAATCATAAGTTAATAATTTGACATCTTTTCAACCAATACAATCTTCAAAATTACTGAGAAATAGACCATTATGATTTTTTCCACTTTTTTTAATTGAACCCTATCATTTGTAATTACACTAGTGAATTTCATAAGGTCTAAAATAGCTAGGAAGTTTTCTTCTTCTTTGAATGAAAATAAATGTGAGCTGAATTTTCTACCTCAAGTACTCACTAGCCATTTAAAAATCTCAGAGTTTAACCCATTAGTAGAAGCATATTGACTTTTTTAAGTTTTACAAAAATTTTGTTACTTCCAAGCATTAATTTACAGAAGGTCCTCAGCTTGTGAACAAGTTCTGTTCTTACGGACGTTTGTTAACCAGTTGGGTTACGCAAGTCGTAACTAGGGCCTATACATCACAGAAAGATGCCATTACGAGTGTAAATTATACCAGCTAATGACAAGAACATGTACATTTACCTGTTTGTGTGCCACGTTACCACGTATTTATCTGCGCTAGAAAATAACTACTCTGCACGGTTTGTAGCTACCACTGGAACAATGTAAAGTAGAATAGGAATTATTAGGGCTTATGGGCGCTTGTTCGCAATGGTGAGTTGCTGTATGTTGAAATGCTGTAACCTGGGGACTCCCTGTACATAAAATGCTGAAGTGTCAGTCTAAATATTTAGACTCCTGATTTGTTGTTCTAGATAGCATCTTCATCAACATTTGTGCATTTTTTTCTGAGGATCATGAGTGATGCAGCTTTCAGGTACAATTTTCATTATGGGTTATGTGCACCTATTCATTTTGCACTCTTTATGGTTTCCAAGAAAGTTTATGTGCATATGTAAAAAAATAGGTGCTCTTTACTAGACCATATGTTATCTTCTGTAATAAACTGTCTTGTTATTTGTTGAAACTAGTCTGTATTGGTAACTCCGTTTTGCAAGCACTGTTTTAGAGAGCATTAATATGATGAAAGTCAAGTTATTTTTACATTTAGGTTATGATAAACTTCTATACTACAGAACTTCTTCATATTATTTTTATATTCTTCATGTGTCAAAAAAATTGTTATTGGCATAAATGGTGTAACATTCATGTTTATTGAAAATGAGTTTTGAATGTGCCGGTTCCCCATAGAAAGCATGGTTAATATTAATTACTAGTCATTAAAAAAATTGAGTTTATAGCTTGCAAAGATGGATTTCCAGCACCGAGCTGGTGGGAAGACAGGTGGAGGAGGCCAAGCATCATGGAGCGAGAGCAACAAAGATAGGAGAGAGCGACTCCGCCAGTTGGCTCTAGAAACCATTGATCTCAACAAAGATCCATATTTTATGAAGAATCATCTTGGGTCGTACGAGTGCAAACTGTGTCTCACACTCCACAACAATGAAGGCAGCTACTTAGCTCATACTCAGGTGAGTCAATACTTACTAGAGAAGCTGTTTCAAATTTTTATTTTATATAGTGCACATAAGGGTAAATTTTTTAATGATCATCCTGCTTTGTTTAATTTTTGTGATTGAGTGACTTTTATTAGATGAGCTCATACATTTTCATTGTTCTTCACTTTTTAGAAGTTAATTTGATTGGATGAATTTTGTTTATTTAGGGAAAGAAGCATCAGACAAACTTGGCACGCCGTGCTGCCAAGGAAGCAAAGGAAGCTCCCACGCAACCTGCCCCAGAGAAGGCACGGGTTGAGCTCAAAAAGTTCGTCAAGATTGGGCGGCCTGGCTACAGGGTCACCAAGCAGAGGGACCCTGAGAGTGGCCAGCAGAGTCTTCTCTTTCAGGTTTGTTTCAAATTGTTTTTTTTTGTTCAAGTGGTTTGTGATTAGCTATAATGTGGGCTCTGATTACATTGACTTGTATGTAATTGCAAACGATCCATGAACCTTCATATAGTAGTAATAGTGTATGTTACCTACCCTGTTGAAGGGTTTCTTGATCTCAATGCTATGTCTGGTGATCAACACACAAGTTCACCAAACTTTTTGAGATATCGATGCTGGCTTAGGTTGTACGTAAATTGCAAGTTATGCAAACCGGAAAGAATCAAATTGTTTTTTTACTGAGTGGCATAATTTTGTAAAAGCTAAATTTATATGCATCTTTTTGATTTAGGTGTTGAACAATTTTTAGTTGACACTTTTTCCTTCTTTGGATCAACACTGGGTGATAAAAGAAACAAAAAGTAACCTTTGTGGTTAAACAGCTCAAATTTAATGTTTTAAATACCGGCTTCTCATGAATGTTTCTCATCACATTTGAAATGATTGTAGGAAGGAGTGCAATAAACTCAATTTACTTCTGTCAAATATGTAAAATAATGTTTGAGAATAATATATTCTTTGTTGATTATATAGGGAGGCTGTTGTTGAAACTTGCACAAATCTAATAAAGTGATGCCTAATGATTTTCTCATAAATGAACAGCCAAAAGAGAATCCTTAGAAAGAAATTTGTTTTAGCTTCCTGCTTATTATTTGTTCTGAATGCTGGTTCATCACCTATTTCCTCTTAAAGGAAAAACACTGTGCTAAGCAACAAAAAAGTGGATGTTTATCTTGTGACAAAATAGTTGATCATTCATAACTTGTATGCATTTTATGAAATGCTGGAGATATGTCATGTGTCGATGAAACTAGTGAAGAAACTGCCTTCTTAATTTGTTGGAAATAATAAGGATTCCAATACTTAATTTTGTCTACATACTTCAGCCGCCACTACTTAGTTGAGCGTTGTAGTCTCGATCGTGCGCTGTATAAATCTACCATCAACATTTCAATTAAAGAAAAGTGACTTATACATCACTCCAATACAATCAAAATAGAAAAGGGAATCAAGAGATAATGTTCTGCATCCTTGAAGTTTTTTTTTGAGCATTAGTGAAATTTCGTCGGTTTACAGTTGTTGAGAAGTGAGTTGCCTCCATGACAGGTGGACTACCCTGAGATAGGAGAAGGCATCGCGCCCCGCCACCGCTTCATGTCTGCCTACGAGCAGAAGGTTGAGCCGCCCGACCGCAAGTGGCAATATCTGCTCTTTGCTGCCGAGCCTTACGAGACCATCGCCTTCAAGGTACTGTCGTTTTCTTTCTCCCTCCGCTCCTGAAATGGAATTTGAGCTTTCATTTCTACTATATGAGGTTTATAAATTGAAGATAACTTTTCAGAATAAGAGTTATTCTTCATTATCAATTGCTATGAAATATTTGTATTTGTCAGAATTGGCATCATTTGAATCTGCATTGGCCAAGTGTACGTCTATGCGAGGCCCCAACGTTTAATCAAGTTTCCCAATTCTGATTGCTGTCCCTCTTTATCGAAGGTGCCAAGCCGTGAAGTGGACAAGGGCGAGAACAAGTTCTGGACGATGTGGAACAAGGAAACGAAGCAATTCTTCCTGCAGTTCTCTTTCAAACTGGACCCCAAAGCGAAGCTCGTTCCCCCAGGCCCTCCTCCCCCCATCCCAGTGAGCACGTCTGGCCCTCCCCCGTCCCACCCTCCTCCCCCTGCATCCCCCATGATGCGGCCGCCTCCTCATGGGCCACCTCCCCCTTCTGTGCTGCCTCCTGGTCCGCTGGGGCCACCTCCGGCCATGCCTCCTCCTCCGCGCCCCCCTCCTGTGTCGCGTCCCCCGACTGTTCTCCCTCCCCCGCCGCCTCCTCACATGCAGGGGCCGCCTCGGTTCGGGGGACCTCCTCGTCCCCCTACGCAGTTTGGGCCTCCCCCCACCCCCAGCGGCCACGCCCCTCCACCGCCACCGCCCGGGCTTCCTCGCTTCCCTCCTGGTCCTCCCCGTCCCCCTGGCATGAGGCCGCCGCCCCTGCCTCCTGGCATGGCGCCTCCAGGCCTCAACAAAGGTCCTCCCCCACCACCCGGCTCTCTGCCTCCTCCTCCACCTCCCTTCAACCCCGTACCTCCCCCACCACCCTCCAGCAACAGCAACTCAGGTCCGTCTCAACCGCCTCTGCCTCCTGGATCCAAGTGAGCCTCCCGTCACACCGTGCGAGCTTCGCCTCTCTCATCCCAGGAATTTTACTTTTTATTATTTTCTATGATGGTTTGGTTTTGAAGGGAACCTTTATGCTGTGAAGCTTTCAGTACGTCGCTCGATTATTGCATTAGAATTGATTTGAAGAAGTGGTTGCGTCTCATTTGCTTTACGGTCTGATGTTGATACCTGCCTGCTATGTAGTGTAGGCCCGCGATTTTCTAGGTGATGTAGATTCTTGCGAGTGGAGTTTTTGCCGTTATGCGTCGATTTGAAAAGTATGATCGTAACATTGGAAAATATTTCAATTATGCACAGACATAGCAGGTCGTGTTCTGTTTACAAGTTACGGAGCCATTTTTCAATTGAGATTAATCATGGTGAAAGTCTTTCACCTACATCAACCGCCTTGTTTCGTTTGACTTGCATGAGACAGTAATTTGTTTTTAAAAACCGTCAGCGCATGAGAATGTTTCTAACGCGTCCATCCAAGTTTGACTTGGATTAATGGCGTCTGAACTTTTTTATACATAAAATAATTTGGAATTAGTTGGTAATTGAATACACGTTGTAAGAAACACATTTTATATTTTATTAGCATTACAAAATGTCGGATCGAATAGATTGAATCGGATGAAAGATTCTTGAGAAACGCGTTTTAAAAGTGTTCGAATGACCTGCAATACTCGTAGAAACAAGTCGCATTGCTTCTAATCACAGAACTAATGAAGAAAAAGATCAAATGAGCTAACTCGATTGTTCTTTTCTACCGCCATATTTATCGTTTCCTTTTGAAATACACGAATTAAAATATTACAACGAAATTTTGAAAAGTGCTTCAAATAGCGTAAAACCAAATCATCACCAAATCAATACTAAACAGTTAGCAATTTCGTTTGTTTACCTTTGCTGCAATGCTGACCCTGGCTCGGCAGCAAGTACTCGACGGGGGACACAGAACATGGTGGCGCTGAAGGAACTGTTACGAGCGGCGTTAGGCAGGTCCGGCCATTGGCCTACAAGCGCCACCGTAGGTACGAGAGAAACGTCAAGTATTGGAAGTTTTGCGACGCGTAAGAATAGCTGAGATTCTAAGGAACCATTTAGAAGGCCTTAATAGTTAATTCTTTGCTAGGCTCTAGAATTAGTCTGAATCTTGAAAACTGTATGAACCTACAATTGACTTAAAAAATGGTTATGATACATCAATCATGCAGTTTGAACCGGCTAATAATGCGCAAACACACACCATACGCACATCTTGGAATGCAGCCACAGTCTACATGCGTCGCTACAGCACAATGAATACTGAGAGTTCATCAGAATTGCAAAAAATAATGCAACATTTGTTCGCATGAGAGCAAATGGAATGCTAGACATAACTTACGTAGTCTTTTCGTGATTTTACAATTATTTCTTCCAGTAAGCTAATTGCATGATATCTAGATACGAGTCATACTGCTTCCACAGCCTACCCTTTGCCTTCAGCAGCAACTTGACTGAAAGTCCCCCTACACTTCCCTCGTGCAGTCGTCGCCGCAGGAGTCAAGTTAACTAAATGTTTGTCTTCAACCAGGTTTGAATTTTCACAAATTCTTCAACACTGACTGCGACGTGCACCACTGGTGGTACACGGAGGTAATTTTCATAATGCTGCTGACCAACCAGTTGTTGCAAACTCAATTTTCATAAATACTTCATCAAAGCTAAATGAAGGCACGATCCAGTTCATGTTTGGTATTTTCAAAATAATTGACTACAACTGACTTTAAATTTGAGTTACGTGTTGAACTTAATATTTAGTTGCCTCAGTCAAAGTGAGTGTTAAAAACATGCGTTAAATTAATTTCACGAAAGCATTTTAATGAATGCAACAACACCTGAAAATTGAAAAAAAAAATAATATTGCCGAAAACCGCGTTCGTCTGTTGATGCTGACTTAAAGACAAGTTTTTGTTCGTGCATTTCGGTGACCCTTCCAGCCGCCTCATTTGGTCATCTTCTCCAGTTTCGTCTGAATTGGTGAAAACTTGATAAAAAGTTTCGAACCATCCCAATTTGGGTCAGTTTGTATTTTCAACGGAACTAGGCACGAAATGACTGCGCAATTAAGCAGTAGCGAAGCAGACAGTGAACAAGCAATTGAATACCTTCATTAGTGCCCAGGAGAATCATAAAATTACCATTCTTTCAATTTGGCAAGAGAGGACAGCGGCTGCGAGTAGTCAAGAAGATAAGCTTGAAGGGGATAAGGGGATAACGGGACAATGTAATCGAAGTGGGTTCAAAAGATTATTGATTAGTTGAGTATGGAGTTCAGGGAACGCGGAATTTATGCACAAGATGCGTTCTTATACAAGATCCCTTGCGCATGGAAACAATAAGTTGAGAAGAAATGTTAGGAAGCAAGATACAAGCTGAAGAAGAAAGTCGGAGGCGCTGGAAAACAGAACAGCAGTGAACAGAAAAAAATGGTCCTTAACAAAATTAAAAAAAACTTCAACAAAAAAAGGCATACCAAACTTGTTACCAAAATCACAGTATTGGGACACGAAAATTTCATATTTTTCTACTACAGCAAAAATGTGCTCCATAATTAAGAACGATATATCCCACAATTGTAGGGAAAACTATAACTATCATTGTATTTTCAAGGTAACAACAAAAAATACAAATCTGGACTAGCAGAGAACAGATCCATGAGTCATATTAATGGTCTTATTGTATCTAGATTAAAACATCAAAGGAAAATGTTAAAAAATTAACTACACGAAAAAGAAGCGACAAACACTGACAACAATAAAAGTACAAAGTGGGGCTCAGTAAAGCGGAGTAATGAAATTTTTTTTAATAGAGTTCACTGACAAGGGAATAATGTGGATGAAGAGATCCATTTGTTTTTATTTACTTACTATGGTGAAAAATTCTTGATAAACGTGTTACTGAGCTATGAATTAATATTTTAACATTGTTGAAAGGAATGTAAAAAACATAAAACATGTCAGAAACAACTCTCAAACAAGAGAAAATGACAGAAATCGTCAGACCTACATCAAGCACAATTTGAAAAGATTGCATAAAAGCAAACAGAAAAAAAGTGGCCCGATGATTCAAAAGGCCCACAAGTTGCACTAAAATGAACCGAAACTCCGAACGCTTGAGGGCGCTGCTCAAACTTTCATTTTTAGCACCAATTATATGTAAAAGTTGGAAGTTAATTAATCATAAAAAAAATTCAATAAATACAGTAAATAGAACAAAATGATTTCTAACTAAAAAGATGTATAGAATTAAATACCGTTAGTGGTACTTAGTTGGGCAATGAAAGCAAAAAAAATTGCTTTCATGAGACATGCATGTCAGTTTCTGACGAATGGCACAAATGACAACTTTTAAGTGCATTTTCTTTTTTGTATAGAAAGTAAACAAGTGCAATGTACAAATAAGATGCAAGTCTACACAGCTATGAGTTGAAGACATAGAAAATTAGCCATTTAAAGCTAGTGGAATTTATTTTACGACCAAACATAAAAAGATTTGTAGTTCTGCATTAACAAAAAAAAAGAGGTATAGAAACAATATTTCAAGTCCGACTTAGCGCGTATGTTTGCTGCAAACATCAAGCCTCTTATTTTTCTAACTCGATTCTACTGTTCGCAGCTTCTAGAGGTTGAGAGAAAACTGTTAAGCTTGCAATAACACGAACCTTAGGAATCGTTCTACTTTTGAGTCTAGAGTTTTCCAAGTGGCTTAAACATGTTAGTGTCAGTGTTCTGACTCCTCACACAACTACACAGCACTCGCATCAACGTGAACGGGTTACGGTTCCCATTAACTTTAGTTGGATTAGAACTTCAAGTTCATTTGCTAATGAAGTTGTAGAAAGACTTGCAAGATCACACTTAAGACACAGGCTTCCGATTGCACTTAAAACATACGTTTAGTTTCCGAATTTCGTCTATGCGATGATCTCTCTTAGCAAACATACATGGAATTATCAAACATTAAACCCAAAAACTTAGCCAACGCAGCAAGTATATAAGTAACCCAGTGATAGCATGCATTCACAAAAAAATCCCCACCGTGACTACCTGCGCTGTCTCCGCGTAACCAACTCATCTGTCGAGCATGGCGAGAAGGATGCAGAAACGGCGATCGTCGAGACGATTCGATTCTACCGTACATACCTTAAAAGTAAGCTTAGCATAAGATTCTATTATGAACAGCAGAACACAACGTTTATGTAATAATACGAAATGATTCACACTAATATTGAGCTGGTGTTCGATTTTCCATTAATCTTAAACGCAATTCGATGTACAGACAGGACACAAATCATTGGGCGGAAACACTGACTCAAAAAGAAATGGTTTGGAAGCTGTTCGGACTCATTGAAATAACTGATAAGTCGTGCATTAGGCACAATAGCTAGGGTAGACATAGTCCCTTTTTCGAAAGGCATGCAAGCAGTTGGAACCAAGTTTCAATCAGGATTTAAATTGTATATCATTTCTATCTGTAAATTTATCAAAGTTAAAACCGTAGCTAACGGTGGCATTTAGAACCACGGAGCTTTCATTCAGATTGGACAAACTGATACGTAGGAAATAATAAGGCAACCGAATAATTTATGCATATGAGAGTATTTAATATTGATGATTACTCCCGGCGCGTTCACTAGGAGACAACAGCTCAGCAGCGCGGTTCTCTACGAAACAATAACACAAATGGAAGCTTCGACGGAGCTTTCACTATTTAGAGAGCAGAGATGAAACAAGGTAAAAAAATCCACTCAGACGAGCGTGTTCATTTTAGTAGGAAATATTTGTGTCAAATATAAGAAATATTCAGACCCCACTCAAAACCCTAGTTCAAACTAAGCCATGAGAACAGTGTTCGGAACATAAGGCTAACATCAACTTGACTAAGTTTAGTTTTCAAATTTGAAGTAGTTTAGCTACATTAACTTTTGCAAAGGTAATGACATGCTTGCATAAGGAAAACAATACATAAAAATTCCCCAACGAAAATGAGGAAGGCAGACAGCAATACAAACACTTCAAATTTATGCTTGCTTGATGGACCACGGAAAAGCTAAACTCCACCTATGACTAGAAGAATTAACAAAGTAATTATGCTACGCTGAAGCACATCAAACACACCATTAACTCTCGCAGGACACACATGAGATGAAGGTTATGAGACATGGGGGCACGTTCATTTCTTCGACGATTAGTAAAAGGCATTACCATTTACGTAGCTCCAGACGTGCCGGTTATAGAAAAGTTACACGAAACACGCATAGCACCACAAAATACGCTTCTTTATTTGTGCTTTTGGCCATTCAACAAATACTTTGAGAAGCGCCGAGAATCTTACAATATAGATAACATAAAAAGAAACGGGACTAAGAGAAAAAAATCTATGTAAGTCTAATCTTCCAACTCAGCAGGAACATGTCATGGCATATTTTTATTTAAATGATAATTACCTTTAACCCAAGCAATATTCCAATGGAGAAATATGACCCGAGCGTAGGCATGGGACCACTCACGGCAGGTTCCAGCGCAGATGTGCCCCTCGTGCGTCTACCACGCTATACAGCCGAGGAGTTTTGTAGCACAGCAAACCGCTCTCCTATTTTTAACCAGCAATCTTCATTAAAGTTTGGCTATACAGAGGAATTTTTTTCATTATTTTACAAAGACGACATTTAAAACTTGTCAGAAAGCTGCTGAGGATATCTCTGAATTTTTTTAACTAAAAAGCTACCACAACGCGTTGCACTGAACTTATCCATAGACACTAATTTCTCTTAATATAATATGCTCGGGAGCTTCAAGCTGCCTTTGTGTTTGATGTAACTCAGAAACTTTTATGAAACATCTCTCCATAAATTTGTAACATAGAACGTACTTAAAGCATATGAAGAGAAACGAATTTCACTGAAAAAAGTTCTGATTGGCTAAACTTTGCACATGCGCCGAAGGGTTTCAAATTTCTCCATTTCGAGCACAATGGAATGAAGTAAGAGACAAATGATGCAGTATAAATGAGCGAGAATCCATGACCAACGTACGCACGTCAACATGCTGGAGAGCTTCAAAGAAAGACAAGTGTGCGACGTTGCGGCTGTCATCAGGAGGCTGAATAGAGAAGCGAGGTGTGAAGTCCTCGTTGAGCCAAACGTCACCATCGGCTCGGCTTTCACTTGAGCAGATCACTTGTAAGTTTTGTTTTTGCATAACACCAACTTTAAAAGAACATTCACCACTTACTATTATTAGTCTTACATAATCAATACATAAGAGGTCTACAGAGTTTTAAAGAAAACTAAAATTCGCGTCAAGTTTTCAGCTCACAAAATCTCACTTCACTCGCAGGATTGTAGAACACTGAAGAGGAGGCACAGCATGCAGCTCATTAGAACTCCGCAACAGCGGTGGGGAGTGTGGCAACCTCAGCTGATATGAGAACGGTCATTTCACTTCACGGACTTGAAAGACCAGACTGATGCAATCGGGTTTCGTGGTTTGTGACACCATTAGGTCTGCAGCACCACTAGCAGGAATGAACGAGAGCCTAGTTAAGTTAAACCAGGGAATGGAGCTGGATGCTGCTCTTGCTCAAAAGAAAATTTCATCGCTAGCATTGCAGCCTGGGCAGAGGAATTAACTGTAATACTCTCTCTTTGTGAGCAAACAACACACTGAAAATTTAAATAGCCAGCTCATGTAAATAGCTCTGGCAATGCATGCAACGTGTATACTATCCACACTACAACCAGAGCCAAAAATGTTCACGCAACGGCAGTTGTTGCCACATTTAGAAAATACACCACCTTGCATCAGTAATGCAAGTTGAAGACCAGTGAGCAGCCAATCGAGGTGAGGCCCAAGAACACAGCAGGGGTGGCTGTAGTTGAGACTGCTGCGTTACATGAAGGGAGGGAGGAGGTTCATCAGACGAGGGCGGCGTGGTGGGGCAGGGTGAGACTCACCGCCTCCGAGTGCGGGTCGTGAGCGTGGCACACCAGCTCCAGCTGCTCGCACTCCCCACTCAGGCCTACAAATCATTACAAAGAAAACTATATTACAGCGAGGCTAATTGTGATACATTGATAACTTTATACCTATCCATTTAGATGAGAGCAAGAAGTTGACGAGAACACATTGAGGTAAGAACATAGACTGAGCATTAAAAGGAAACGAAAAATCACACTAGATCAAGTGCTTTCAATAAATCTTTTCAGAATTAATTTACATGCTCCCCAAAACAGATTCAGTTAAGCATGTTGGCAGCATATCAGGTAACTGGCATGGAAGCAGCTCTCACCAGCTGCTATGCCATGCGGGAGGCGACAGCCATGTCACCAAGACTCTCCAAGAGCAAATGCTAATTGAGACGGGTGAGATACGCAAAATATGTGCGTCAAAACCGAACTAATCTTCTTCTATCTTTTACCCTCCATTAATAAATTAGCAATTTAGTCAACTGTATGGTAGAGAAATACTGGTAACCTAGTCAAATTATGTGGGACAGAAATAAAAGCAATTTAGAAATTCGAACAAGGACCACTGTATTTTTCTTCAATAACTAGTTATGTCATGAACAAATCATGTAATGTTGGAATGAAATTTTATTTCCACAGCAGGTAAAAATCACAGAACGAGTTTTTCTAACAGACATTTACATTTGTGAAAAATTTCTGAGAATTTCCCGCAATTCACAAAACTACCTGAATGGTAGCCTGAATGTCCTAAACTGTGGTCATTCGGTGGCAAAATAACCCTATTTGTAAGAGGATGATAAGAATACAACCATGAGTGCAATGTGAATACTTCATTCAAGTGAAGACGTTAGAGCTTGAGATCAACTAGCCCATCAAAAAGGAATGAGGAGCGTTGAACATGTGCGAGGATCCTCAAGCAAAGGGTGCCTGACCTGAGTGGTTAGCGAGGGCCCGCTGCCGCCGTCTGTTCCTCTTGGTGCGGGTGTTGTGGTAGCAGATCCAGACGAGGGCGGCAGCGTTGCAGCTCACCAGCACTGTGATCACACACACCAGCCAGCCTCGGCTCCGCTCCCACGCTCCTGCAGCCACAACTCAACTTTACATCTTTCATTGGAGCCTCAGTCATTGCTGTCCCTGCTTGTTTCCCTAAGCTCTATCTATCGCGACACCTCCACAGCAATCGCACGTCAAGGTCCTAGTTTATGCGCCTTTTGTCCACCTTATTCTGGTTTGGCAAAAGGAGAGTTTTAAAAAATGAGTTTAAAAAAAGAGATTTTGAAAAAAAGAGATTTTGAAAAAAAGAGATTTTGAAAAAAAGAGATTTTGAAAAAAAGAGATTTTGAAAAAAAGAGATTTTGAAAAAAAGAGATTTTGAAAAAAAGAGATTTTGAAAAAAAGAGATTTTGAGTAAAAGAGATTTTGAGAAAAAGAGATTTTGAAAAAAAGAGATTTTGAAAAAAAGAGATTTTGAAAAAAAGAGATTTTGAAAAAAAGAGATTTTGAAACAAAGAGATCTTGAAAAAAAGAGATCTTGAAAAAAGTGAGTTTAAAAAAAGGGAATTTTAAAATAAGGGAATTTTAAAATAAGGGAATTTTAAAATAAGGGGGTTTTAAAATAAGGGGGTTTTAAAATAAGGGGGTTTTAAAATAAGGGGATTTTAAAATAAGGGGGTTTTAAAATAAGGGGATTTTGAAAAAAGGGGATTTTGAAAAAAGG
>JACJUY010013280.1:0-11529 GCA_014220935.1 Platorchestia sp. MABIK | reverse complement strand
TTACCCTCTATGAAAAAATGCGATTTTCTTTGAAAGAAAACTGGAAATCATAGAAAACTACATTTTCGGGGGATGTTTTCTGAATGCCTCTTCTCTGAGAGTTTTTGAGCTACAGTAATGATTTTAGTATCATTGGATGCAGAATAACGTGGACATTCCAAAAAATTAAATGCTTCTCCTAAAATTTTCAATTCTTTTTTTTTTACCTATTTTATTTTTCATCATTCATATTCCTCAAGGTAAGCGTCCCCCTTCCGAACCTTTTTTTTATTATTGAATTTAGAGCAATGAAATTTGTTACACTGATAGGAAATGCAGTTTAGAATCATTTATCATTGGTGACAAAATGCGATTTTCTTGAAAAGAAAATGAGAAATCATAGAAAACAACATTTTTGGGGGTTTTCTAAATGTTTCTTCTCTGACAGTTTTTGAGATACAGTAATGATTTTGGTATCATTGGATGCGGAATAACGTGGACATTCCAAAAAATGTAATGCATTTCCTCAAATTTTCAATTAAAAAAAAGAAATGGAGAAGAGAGAAAAAAAAAATTTCACAAAAATTCAAATTTATGACGTCATAACTTTAGAACAAAAATAAATTTTGAAAAACCATTCAATTTTCTGCCAATGATACCAAAATCATCTCTGTAGCTCGAAAACTGTGAGAGAAGAAGCTTATTTAATCTTAAAATATCCTTTATACAAGTGAGTTTTCAAGACGCTTTTAATTATTTCTCCGAAGTTTACAAAGCTAGAGCAATGCGGTTTGTTGCATTTGAAAGTGAAATGTGTGCTCTTCCAAAATAATTATGGGATTTTCCAAATTGTTAATGTAACGCTTGCCGTAGACTTTTATACCCTAAAATTATAACTTTTACCCTGACTCTTACAAAAAAATTCATAAAAATTAGGAAAAAAAATCGAAAAAATCCCTAATAATTTTGGTAGAGCACACATTTTACTTTCAAATGCAACAAACCGCATTGCTCTAGCTTTGTAAATTTCGGAGAAATAATTAAAAATAAATATATTATTATTTTTTATTATAAGGAATAATTAATTTTATATGCCCCAAATGAAAAAAACTTCTTCCATAAAAGTTGTTACGAATGTGGAGATCTAGTAGTCTGCAAATTTTCATAGACGTACGTCCAATAGAAAAAAAGTTTCCAGTTTTTCAAAATGGTTCCCTTAATAAAATAATGGCATGTTTTAATTACGTTCGATTTCTTTATTTATTTCAGTTTATTTCTTGACTACCTTAATAAGAAACATGCCATTATTAAGTTCACCATGGAAATTGAAGCTAACAATTAATTACGTTTTTTAGATTGCTTGGTACAGTGCACAAATAACACCTTTTGCTTTTCTGTTTATAGGAAAGATACGTTTACTGGCATGGGCTTAAGTTTCTTGAGTTTTTGTCCGTTACAGTTTAAAATCAATAGTGTCAAGACGTTATTGTTCCGGGCATAAGAAATTAGTTCCAATTATTTATCACTGCATAATGAGCTTGAATTTCTTGAACAATTTTTTTTTAACAATGGCTATCCGCTTCACTTACTTAATAGATGTATTCGGCAACTGATAGAAAACAAATGTAATTCTGCTACGATGCCGTCGACAGTAGAGAAAAAGAAACTTTACGTGTCGATGCCGTTTTTTGATTTTCAGTCCGAGAAGCTGAAGAAGGAACTACACTCTCTTACAATGAAATATTTCATGTGTGTTGACCCCCAAATTATTTTAGTGAACAATTTTAGAATCGGTACTCTGTTTTCATTCAAGGATAAACTGCCTATGCCTATGCTCTCCTCTATTGTGTATAAATATTGTTGCCCACTGTGTGGGTCTGTGTACGTTGGTTCAACCACGCGCGCACTAAGATATTGAGTATTTGAGCAGATTGGTAGGAGTTTCAGAACCGGTAATCCACTAAGCAAGCCACCTCACTCAGCTATACGAATTCATTCAGATCAGTGTAAATCTCCAGTTCTGCAGCAAGACTTTTCCATCTTAAGTTCTGCTAACTCAGTCACTGATTTACGTATTATCGAATCTCTCTTCATTAGCCGCTTAAAACCCGATCTAAACGATATGCAGTCGTCCCACCCCTTAAAAATAGCTTCAGGTTAACATTTTACCGTTATAATTTTTGTGTAGTTTTTCTTCAATTCATAAATGTATATTTTTCCATGTAGTTTTTCAGACATCCGCTGATGATGACCTTAGGGGTCGAAACGTTCGTTTTTTAACAAAAATGTCGTTTAAATCAATAGTCTTTGCTATTACCTTCATTTTAAAGCTGTGTCGAATCGTACAACCTAATTTGAAACATAAAATTTACTGATAGCTGGTCTAAAAAATTTTTAAATTCATCGAAATTTCTGTAGCCTGATCTAATGTTTACATGAATTAATTTCAACCCCAAAAGTTGAGTCTCAAACTTACTGTTGAAGGATTCTACATCAAAATATTCCGATACATCAGGAAGAGAAGAGAGCTCAAAGTTCGCGACAATCTCACCTAACTGTTCATCCATTTACTTTAATTTTTTTACTTTGACCTCTCAGCACACGGGACTGAGATTTCTTGAGTTTTTCAAAGTCAGCAGATTTTAATTCGACCATCTTGCTCTCGATTAAGTTGGCTGAAAGCTTACACAGATCAAGAATATCAAGTTCACTCACAAAACAATCCTTCTGGTCAACAACTATGCCATTTCCTTGTTTGGCCATGAGCAAATTCTCACCAGCTATTGAAACAGTTCTTTTCTTCTTCTAAATTCGCAATTCTGGTACAGGGACAGGCGCTTCTTGAGGTGCAACTGTAATGTTTCCGGTGCACAGGCTGTCACTTGACAAATTAGAGCAATTTGTGTCTTCAACTTTACTTTGACCGCTGCCCGATGTATCACTCTTCATGAACGTAGTAAGATTCGGAGGTTCATAACCGGTCAGAACAATCCTCGGAAGCCCGTTCTGAGAAAGCAACTCATTCAAAACTTTTGAGAAGCAGCCAGGATTTTCGTCATTTTTTGCCATTGCAAGTACGACGCAACACGCAAACACGGCTACTGATTGACCAGTAGGAGGAGTTGACATTGGCATGGCCGGCGCAGCTACTGCAGCAAAAGTTTTATTCTTTCCATCCTCCTTACGCTTTTCTATCACTATCTCTTTCCTCCTCTCGCATGAAGCACACACGGCTGGATGATTACCACCCCAGTTCACACATTTCCTTATCGATGAAGTACAATTTTTCCAGATGTGATCACTCGATGCACATAATGAGCATATCATGAACTTAGTCTCACATGAACATTGCGAGGTAACATGTTGACCGAAAGCGTAGCAAGTGGTTATAGGAATAAACTCATCCCGAACAATACTCTCACCAGGGATGAATAAGTTGAAGAAACTTCGTCCAACGCAATCCATGAGTTGTTTCTTTCAATTTCCCTTTTTATTTCTTCACTACTGTTATCGTAAATGAGTCGGTCTAACCGCCTGAGAATTAGACTCCTACTGCATTTCAACTCAGGCGGAACAACTGGTTCAAATTGGTTGGCTCCAAGGGCAGCCATGTCTTTTTCTTTTCTGTCTTTTTTCCTTTTAACAAGGAATGCACAAAATTTTTGCAACATAAAAACAAGTTCTCGTAAAATGTGGTAGGTATCCAGTATCAGGAGGCAGAGTGTGATTCAGATCTTTGAGCGGTGTAAAAGATGCAAGTCAATTATGCAAGTCCTCGCTGAACATCCTTTCAGCCTCAGTAATAGAGTCACAAACTAACAGGAATCAATCAGATATTCTCAAAATTTTCAAGATTTTGCTTTGATTCTCGGCACAAGTACCGAGCAAAGACTTTTTTTTACAGTTATACTTCAGACGCGACTTTACTATGATCTTAACCACCATTTTGGCAGGAGTAAGAGTCAGATGTGCGTCATCACCGAAGGTTCATCAAGCATAGTGGGTAGTTTCAGACATAATGCATGTAAAATCACAAATTAGTCTCAAATTAAAACTCCTACTTTTCTAACTGTTACAATCAGTCAAAAAAAAATTTCTGTCTGTGAAGGGGGGTGAGCGGAGCTCCCTTTACCTCCCTCATTTGGTCCATTATTCTAAAATTATGTCTATTTGCCGCAGCTCTAGCTTCATATATAATAAATGTAATTGTAAAATCACAAATTTAGTTTCAAATTGATGCCAATACTTTTTTCTAACTGTAAAACTTCTCAAATTTTTTTCTCTGGAAAGGGGAGTAACGGAGATACTTTTCATTTGGTCTATTCTCCTAAAAATATGTAAATTTGCAGCAGCTCTAATTTCATATATAATACATGTAAAATCACAAATGTAGTCTCAAATTAAAGCTAATACTTTTCTGTAACTGTTACAATCACTCACAATTTCATTTTCTATCTGGAAAGTTGAAGAGCGGAGCTCCCTTTATCTTTATCCCCCCCTCTCATTTGGTCCATTCTTCTAAAAATGTGTCAATTTACCGCACCTCTAGTTTCATATTTAATGCATGTAAAATCACAAATTTAGTCTCAAATTAATGCTAATACTTTTTTATAACTGTCACAATTATTCAAAATTTTCTTTTCTGCCTTGGAAGGGGGGAGGAGGGAACTGATATTCTGTGCGTTTCTCAAGATAACGGACAGCTCTGACGACGACGACACATTTTTTCTTTTTTAGGTGCATTACAAACGCTATGGCTTGAGTAGCTTCTGTGGTCTCATTAAATACTCCCGTCTTCTAGGCTTTGTGATATTTAGGCCTTTTATTTCAGCCCCACTATAATGGAAAACTGCCAAAAATCAGTCTGCCGTAATAGTGAGATTATAACTTGGGTTATGAAGAAGCCTTAATTCGAAGAAATTAAGCTGTTGACATTTTATAACAATTAATATATGGTTTCTGTCCACACATATGGGGTGTCTGAAAAATATATATTCATACGCTAACTGTCGCTAAAATGCGGCTTTTTTTCATTGCAGGTTTAATTAATTCTTCAAAGCATGGCAGCAAATTAACCTAGCTTGGATGAGGGGACGTTTTTCCTGAAATGTTTTAGAAGACCGAAAAGAATGGAAAGAAAATTGAAAGACAATATTGCAAAATTCCTAATGACATGTTTCGTAACGTTCGCAAATCCTTTGGTGTAGGTTATCAGCGTTGTCTGGCCAAATATGGTAATCGAATTGAACAGTCCAGAACATATTTCTTCAATTGTACTTGTTTTCTTCTGCTCATTCCACTTCATTTCGCCTTCTGTTCATTGATAATTTTATTCTCGTCATTCGAAGGTCATTGCAGTTTTTGACACGCTATAGAAATGCACGTAAAAACGTGCATGGGTTTTGCAAGTTTCAAGAAATTTGTACATTACAAATATTATCCAAGTAAAAATTTACCGGAGATTGAGTTTCATTTTCTGAAAAATTCGTTCTCCGTGGAGTCCATATTGCTTTCTTTCTTGAAAAGTAAAATTCTCTTTTCTATTTGACGGTCATCATTGGCTTAAAACGACTGAAATGACATTATCTGTATTTGTTTTCGATTCTACTTTCGGTATTTATTTTCGATATTTGTTTTCGATTCCAGTGTCTGAATTTATTTCTATATTATTTTCGTTTCAAGTTTCTGCATTTCTTTTCTATATCTATTTTCAATTCTAGTTTTTGAATTTGTGTTCAATATTTATTTTCGATCCTAGTTTCTGGGTTTCTTTTCTATATTTGTTTGCGGTTCTAGTTTCTGTATTTATTTTCTAGAATTATTTTTGATTTTAGTTTCGGTATTTATTTTATTTATTTATTTTCGATTCTGGTTTCTATATTTATCTTCTACGTTTATTTTCGATTCTAGTTTCTGTATTTATTTTCTATATTTGTTAGCGGTTCTATTTTTGTATCTATGTTCAATATTCATTTTCGATTCTAGTTTCTGTTTTTATTTTCTGTTTTTATCTTCCATATTTGTTTGCGGTGCTAGTTTTTGTGTTTATTTTCAATATTTTTTTCGATTCTAGTTTCTGCATTTATTTCCTATATTCATTTTCTATATTTATTTTCCATTCAAGTTTCTGTACATATTTTCTATATTTGTTTTCGATTCTACTTTCTGTTTTCATTTTCCATTCAAGTTTCTGTATGTATTTTCTATATTTGTTTATGCTTCTATTGTCTATTTTTATTTTCCAGATTTATATTTCGATTACAATTTTTGTATTCATTTCCTTTATTTATTTTCGACTCTATTTTTGGATTGATTTTCTATATTCATTTTCGATTCTAGTTTCTGTATATATTTTCTGTATTAGTTTTCGATTCTAAAATCTGTATTTGTTTGCGACTCTAGTTTCCTTATTCATTTTCTACATTTGTTTTCGATTCTAGTTTCTGGATTTATTTTCTAAATTGATTTTCGATTCTAGTTTCTGGATTTATTTTCTATATTTGTTTTCGATTCATGTCTTTGTATTTATTTTCTATATTTATTTTCGATTTCATTTTCTGCATTTATTTTCTGTTTTTTTTCGATTCTAGTTTATGAGTTTATTTTCAATGATGATTTTCGAATCTACACCTCCTTCACTTCAAATTAATCCGAGTCAAGTTCAAATTAATCCAAGTCAAATTCAAATTAATCTAAGTCAAGTTCAATTTAATCCAAGTCAAATTAAAATTAACAACAGTCAAATTTTACATACAAATATCGGAATACATTTGGATTTTATGTACGTAATGTTGTATTCCGTACTACCGGTTCTTAAAATAACTTTAAAAATGCCTTTTTCAGTGTCTTATGTACCGATTTCTCTAATATAGGAGTAAGAAAATACGAAAAGAAAAATGCAGAGTGATAGAAGCTGCATTGAAAGATGAAGATTAGAGAGCAATGACAACATTTTTCTTGCTAATGCAGGAATGTATCTGTGTAGTAATGTACTCATATAAATTGTAATACAACGGAATCGTAGATTAGTACTCAGTGAATCGAATTTGTATATTTTTTTAAAGATTAAATATACATATCGTCCGGTAGTAATCTTTTGTATTTGCATGTATATGACTTCACATATTTATATATATATATTTTAATATGTATGTGATAAAGTGGAATTTCACGCAAATAAATATCTGTAAGTGTAAATAAATCCTAGAAATTATGTGTATGTGTAACAAAAAGTTCCCTTTTGAACATAAATATTTGAATGTATGCACACTGTCATCAATGTAGAATTTTAAAACAACTTTAATGAGGAGTGTAATACGAAATTTTTATAATTGACTTGCATCTTTTACACCGCTCAAAGATCTGAATCACACTCTGCCTCCTGATACTGGATACCTACCACATTTTACGACAACTTGTTTTTATGTTGCAAAAATTTTGTGTATTCCTTGTTAAAAGGAAAAAAGACAGTCATGCTCATCATATCCAATAGATACATATTTAACACGAAAAACCTCAAATTAACAAGTGATTATGTCAATTTTTAACTCAACTTAGGGTTCAATTAATTTGAAAATGACTTGGATTAATTTGAACTTGACTTAGATTAAATTGAACTTGACTTGGATTAATTCGAACTTGACTTGGATTAAATTGAACTTGACTTGGATTAATTTGAACTTGACTTGGATTAAATTGAACTTGACTTGGATTAAATTGAACTTGACTCGGATTAATTTGAAGTGAAAAAGGTGTAGTTTCTGTTTTTTTACTATGATTTCTGTATTTATTTTCTATATTTCTTTCCGATTATAGTTTCTGTATTTAGTTTTTATTTGTTATTTTTCAACTCAAATTTTTTGACTTCTTTTCCATATTTATTTTCGGTTCTAGTTTCTGTATTTATTTTCTATATTTGTTTGCGATTCTAGTTTCTGTATTTATTTTCTAAATTTATTTTTCGATTCTAGTTTCTGTATTTGTTTTCTAGATTCATTTTCGATTATAGATTCTGAATTTATTTTTCAAAATTTGGTTTTCGATCCTAGTTTCTGTATTTATTTTCTAGATTTATTGTCGATTCTAGTTTTTGTTTTCATTTTCTACTAGTAGGACCTGTGGAAATTCCACGGACAATCCCACAGTTAAGCTAGGTGGACCCGATCATCATTGGCTTATCAATTCCAACCTAACCTATTCTAACCAAACCCATCCAAACACATTCTAACGTATCCTATCCAAACCGTTCCTGGTAAAATGTAAAACAAAAAAAAACGTGAACCCATGATAAAAATTCCGTCAACATTACCTAACCTATCTTAATCTATCCTAACCTAACATATCTTACCCTAACTTAAACCAATGTCATCATTCAGCTAGGTGGATCAGTGATAAAATTCGGTCAACATTCAACATTACCTTACCAATTCTAACATGACATATTTCAACCTAATCTAACCTACTCTTATCTAACATATTCCAACCAATCCTACCCAAACCGATGGTAACCAAACCGATACTGATAATATCAAACAAAAAAAAAACTCGGACACGTGAAAAAATTCCAGCAACATTACTGAACTTATGCTAACCTAACCTATCCTAACCTAACATCATCACCTAACCAAACCGATCGTGACAATATGTCAAACATAAAAAAACGTGGACCCGTGAAAATATTCCGTCAACATTAACTAACCCATGCTACCCAAACCTATCCAAACCTAACATATCCTAACCGAACTCGTCCCCATAATACGTCAAAAATGAAAATACCGTGTCCAGTGAAAAAATTCAGTCAACATTACCTAACCAATCGTAACCTAACATATCTTTAACCTATCCTAACCTGACATCTTTAACCTATCCTAACCGAACTTAAATCAATGTCATTGCTAAGCTAGATGAACTCGTGAAAAATTTCGGTCAAGATTCGGCCGAAAAATCTAACCTAACCTATCCTAACATGTATACACTAACCCATCCTATGCTAACGGAAGCTTTCCTGATAATTTTTCAAACATAAAAACCGTTGACCCCTGAATAAAATAAATGTCGTCAACATTACGTAACCTATGCTACCTATCCTAACCTAACCTATCTTGATCTAACCTATTCTTTCCTATCCTATCCTAATCTAACCTAACCTATCCCAACCCTACCTATCCTAACTCAACTTAAGGGCACCATTTCCAAAAAATCGAAGATTTTTTTCGATTGGACTTACGTCTATGAAAATTTGCAGACTACTAGATCTCTAAATTTCTAACAACTTTTCATAAACAAGTTTTTGAATCTATGAAAAAAATTTTTGAAAGAGGTAGGGTAAAAGTTATAATTTTAGAGTAAAAAGTCTACGGAAAGTTTCACTTAAAATTTTTCGAGAATCCACTTATGCCAAATTTTAGAGCACACATTTCACTTTCAAATGCAGCAAACCACATTGCTCTAGCTATGTTAATTTCGGAGATTTTGAAACGAATGTCTTGAAAACTTATATTGTTCAGGAACGCCGATTGAAGATATAAGTCTACGTAAAAAATGTAACCTACGTAAATGTAGAATGGCTGCTGAGCCAAGACGAAACGTCGCAGCGACGCTGGCTTGGTAAGGGATTGGAGTGGGGGAACCCAACAACCTGCCTCTGCTGCCTGGCCGCGCATAGAAACGTTCCTAGCGCCAGCAGCAGCCCGTGGAACTTATTTTACGGACACGCCTCGTACATGCACTTCCCCCCTTCTGGGGGGCGCTAGAGCTGAAATACGTTCTTTATATTTCCACTGACATTTGGGAACATATCGCAAACTCTTTTAAATCAATAAAAAAATCGGATAAATCGAATTTTTGACTGAAAATGCTAGGAAATGGTGGCCTTAACCAATGTCATAGTTAAGCTAGGTGGAGCCGTGAAAAAATTCGGTAGACATTACCCAAGAGATTCTAACATAACATATTCTAACCTAACCCATGCTAACCTAACATATATCAACCTATCATATCCATTCTGCTTGTTACCTTATACATAGTGTCTTCGTAGATACGATACCGTGAGTCACGGCGCCTTCATAATAATGAGCAGAAACCCAAGTAGATTACACGGTTTCAATAATTAACTCACTTCCAAGCATATAAGGTTAAAGTATGAAGGAAATGTATTTTATTGGCATTCTTTAACATAGAAAGATTCCTGAAATAATTACTGTAATTTAAAATTAAAATTTTATGCAATGCAGAGCTTAAGAAATGAAAGAAAAATTGAACAAAAAAAAAATGATAAATGAACAAATTGAAGCAAATGAATAAATTGTAAAAATAAATTACAAATAAAAAAATTGAAAAAATTGAAAATAATTGAAAAATGAGGAAATAAAATAAATGAAATAAACTGTGTAAAAAATAATTACAAATGAGCAAATTAAAAAATTTAAACCTAAGAAAAAATAGAACAAATTGATATTAAAAAAAAATAACGAATAAAAATTCAACAATTGAAAAAGTAACAAACTCAAAAAATTAACATATTAAGAAATATAAACATGTTAAAAAAACTAATTGAAAAAATACCAAATAAAAAAAAAATCTCAAATATAAATGAACAAATGAAAAAATTGACAATCACAAAATCCAAAAAAATTAACAAATAAAAAATATGTAAAAAAAATTGTTAAAATTAAAATAAATTTAAACATGATTAAAAAATAATAATAATCCTACCCTAACCTAATTTAACCTATCCTACCTATCCTATCGTGATAAAATGTCAAACGTATCAATGCATGTAAACTAACCCAACCTAATCTAACCTACCTATCCTATCCAGCCTATTGGATGTAGAGCGTTACCCACGAACTTAGTTTTGAACGTATTGATAAATAGATATTTATTATCGATTCTAGTTACTGTATTCATTTTCTATTAGCAAGACCCGTGGAAATTCCACGGACAATCCCACAGTTAAGCTAGATGGACCCGGTCATCATTGGCTTACCAATTCCAACCTAACCTATTCTTACCAAACCCATCCAAACATTTCTAACCTATCCTATCCAAACCGTTCCTGATAATATGTCAAACATAAAAAACCGTGAATCCATCATAAAAATTCCGTCAACATCACCTACCTTATCTTAACCTATCCTAACCTAACCTATCTTACCCTAACTTAAACCAATGTCATCATTCAGCTAGGTGGACCCGTGAAAAAATTCGGTCAACATTCAGCATTACCTCACCAATTCTAACATGACATATTATAACCTAACCTAGCCTACTCTTATCTAACAAATTCCAACCAATCCTACCGAAGCCTATAGTAACCAAACCGATCCTGATAATGTAAAACATAAAAAACGTGGACCCGTGAAAAAATTCCATCAACATTACTGAACTTATGCTAACCTAACCTATCCTAACGGAACATCATGACCTTACCAAACCGATCCTGAAAATATGTCAAACATAAAAAACCGTGGCCCCGTGAAAAAACCACGTCAACACTATCTAACCCATGCTACTCAAACCTAACAAAACCTAACATATCCTAACCGAACC
>JACJUY010013279.1:0-18385 GCA_014220935.1 Platorchestia sp. MABIK | reverse complement strand
GTCTGAATGATTCCTAATCTATTACTTATTTGATTCCTAATCAAATAAATTATTTGATTTCTAATCTATTTTTGATGATTAAAATTCATTGTCACGCTATCCTCCAACAATTTAAAATGGAGCGACAGAATGATGTTTCATTCGAACACATTTTTGAAAAGAATTTTGCTGGGTGAATAACACCTTCAAAATAAAAATGACAATTTTCTACAGCTCGCGAAAACTGGTAATTTATCATTTTTCGGCAAACTCAGACCGTGTCTTCGTAACTTTCAGTCAGCACAAAGAGCGAGTTCCAGCGAACTTTTATGGGCTGTTTATTATAATTATTTGATGACAAAATTGAGTCAATTTGAGTGCATATTCAATCTTGAGTTCAATCCTTTGTCATTTTGATGCAGTAGCAGAAACTTGCTCTATTTATGCAGAGCCAATTTGATAGAAGAGTAGGTTCTTTATTTGCTCTACGCATCTTAGGTGATAAGAATACCCTTCTGCATGTAAGTGCAGATTGTGTTCAGGCAACTTTGGAGTGGATGAGACACAAGGAAAAATTTCTGCTTCAAGAAACGTTAGTAGTGTGTCGAAGCTATTCGTTTCACACGTAAATTCTATTTGAACGTAAAATTCAATAACACCATCAAATTGTTCTTTTCACAAATTTAAACTCACCATGCATTCCATTGCAAATAGTTCACCACTAAACCATATTTTCACCGAGACCACGTTTCTACAACGCAAGGATAATGACAAGATTTGAGAATGACATTGTTTTACGGACACAACAAGCTGAGAAACAATTCTACTGTTTCGCTGTTTCACCCCATCTTCTGAAGGAATTACGTACCTGGGAAAAACTGACAAAAAGTGTCAATTCTTCCATCCACAAATATCTTGTAAACGCATTTTAATATTGACAAACCGATTAAGTAGGAGTGCCCCTATCACACCGCACCTTCCGCGGCACTCGCCCTCTCACTTTTTCTACGGAGCATCAATGATTTAATCACCCAAGTATTGCCCGTGGATCGGGCAGCTACGTAATAGAAATAAACGATTATGGGAATCAACTTCAAATATTTTCTGAAGCATTTCCATCCCATTTGTTCCCTATTCTGATGGCGTTGGTTTTTGTGAGACATCACCTAACGTAAATTCCTTCAGCATCACTCATCAAAGTAGAGAACATCTCATGCGACGCCTAGCTAAAGAAGCATGAAGTTCCTTATATTCCATACGTTGTGGAGCCACAAGCGTTCACGCCCATGAGCTCCTTGAGAAGCGCTGAGCTCTCATGGATGCAGACATGCGGTGTGCCAGTCTTCGACTCAGGGTTGTTTATCTGTGATGTGCAACTCGATCCCATCATCCCTGGACGAGGTGAATAATTAGATAATACAGCAATTAACATCTCTATTACAAGTAAATTATCATAGTTGCCTGAAACGCTCACGTCACTTTTCCACGGTTTCTCTGATAATTTTAGTCGAATATGGGAAATACGAGTAAAATACACGCAACGGAGATTTATTTAGCTAAAATGATTGACAATATTCGTACATAATGTAGGATAATAAACGTTACGCTAACGGAGGATACTCAAAATTATCCATCTTATTTGTTTTCATCCATCTACCACCCGGTCACAATGGCAGACATTTTACCCGAGGTCGACACGTCTAATCCAATGCTTGCTGATGTGCGTTCCGTCCACACGCAAAATGAACAACATAAAATGTAAGAAATTTTTCGACGAACCACATCCATTTTGTACAAATATGAACATGGAACAAATACGAATAAATGAGTTTTAATGATTCAATAATTTTTTTAATGGTTTATGTACAGGGTGACCGGAATCCTGAGGGGCAAACTGAACATTAGGTTGAGACTGTTGGAATAAACGTTTTTCCTCTATAACCGTGCGATCGAAAAAACTTCGTTGAAGAGTTACAAAGTCTCTAAATTTGACTCGTGTTGGAGAAAAATTCCTATTTTGAGAGTTGCGAGAAAATGAAAAGTAGAAGTTAGGAAAGCATGTTTATTACGACCTCAAGAAATGAAATTGCAGCCTTAATTACTATTTTGACCATAAAGAAACCGATATTTGCTGTCAGAGTGATTGTGATGGGTGACATGAATGGCCATGTTGGTTTACTTGGTGAGCCTGCGAATGCAAATGGACGAAAATTTATTGATTTCTATGATGAGAATGAACTTAAGAACCTGAATGTCACAATAGGAATTGGCTTGCACACATGGAAAAACAGGGAATGGAAAACTGCAAGACTCTATGGTTGTGAATAGTAGAGCAAGAGTGTGTGTCAAAGAAAGGTTTGTAGATAAAGGTGATTTTGATATTGATAGTGACCATAAAATACTTGTGCTTGAATATTAAGTGGAGTAACAAAGAATTAACGCAGGTCAGCAGTGTGAAAGAAAACTGGAGGATAAAAATGGCAAACAAGTGAGAATTTAGGAATGAATTGAGGAGATGTAGCTGGAACAGATGCGAAAATGTAAATGACCTAAATGGTGCGATTGCAAGAACCTTGTATAATGTGGCAGAGCAAAAGATAGGTAGAATGATATGCAGAAAAAGAACAGAGAATGCTAGGTAGTTTACACGTGAGATAAAGGAAGAACGAATGAGAAGAAAGACTTTTAAACAAGAAACAACGTAATATGAGGAAAATGTATGAGAGACATAGAATTACTGAGGATGAATGGCAGAGTGCATGAAATGAGTTCAAGGACCAGCAGAAGAAAGTAAAGAGAATGATAATTGAGGTTTGGGTTAAAGAGGAGAGACACAAAGAGACACAAAGAAAGATTGGTATAGGTTTATACAAGGTAATGATAAAGGTAGTGAAGTTCAAGTTGGCGAATTTGTAGTTAATGATTGCAATGTGCGTGATAGGCAGCAAATAGTGAAAGTAGCTGAAGATTACTGGGAGGACATTAGTGGAATGAATGAGCAGGTAACAGACGATGAACCCGTAAATTTTCCGATTGATGAACATGAGCTGCAAATGGAAGATAAAATTCCTTGTGAAGAGATTGTAAGTTTTTAGAAGAAATTGAAAATGGAAAGGCATGTGGCCCTGATAGGATCCCATTTGAGTTCTAGAAATGTGGAGGAGAGAGTGTGGTTAGTATGTTGAAGTGTTTATTTGATGAGATGTGGAAGAGTGAAAGAGTACCGGATGACTGAAACAAGTGTAATGTAGTTCTGTTACATAAGGGTGGGCATATGAGTATGAAATAACTTAAAAATTTAATACCAATTTCTCTGGCTGACATTGCATGTAAAATTTTTTGTGGTATTTTGAATGATAGAATGAAATACTTAGTTGAAGAACTAGGAGTCCTGGGTGAAGAACATTATGGTTTTAGGCAGGATAGACGTTACGAGGATGATCTGTTAGTAGTGAGTGAAATAATTGAGCTAATGAGGAAGGATGATAGGAAGGCAAACTTAGCATTCCTGGATCTTGAAAAGACGTATAACAGAGTGGATCGGTTTAGGCTGTTTGAAATTTTGACAAAAATTGGATTTAGTAGAAAAATAGCAAACATTGTTTGAAGTTTGTATGAAAACACAAGCGCTGTCTACAGGTTAGGAAATTTCGAAACTGGGCAAGTGAGGAGTGAGACAGGGATGTACTCTGTCTCCGCTATTGTTTGGATTGTACACAGAAGAATTAACAGTTCGACTGAGAATGAGTGGCTTAGGACTGAAAGTTTGTTAGGAGGAACTGAGTTGTCTGTTGTATGCTGATGACGTGGTTGTGGTCGGTGAATCTGGACATGAACTACAAAGGATGCTTGACATTGTGAATGGATATAGTACGGATTTCAAGATGAACTTTGGTGCTGATAAGAGTAAAGTTATGGTTATAAATAGTGATGAGACTGTTAGAGACAGACAGTGGAAGATTAGAGAAATCACTATAGGTAGATTTAAAGAATACAAATATCTATGTAGGTTTTATGATAAGTGAAGATGGATGCAGTAGAACTAAGGATGAAAAAGTGGCAAAAGCAATGCAGTGGCGTGGGCGGTTTAGTAGTGAGGCCAGACACAGAGCAAACAAGTATGAATGTGTGAGATAGATGTGGAAATACGTTGCTGTACCTAGTGTCATGTATGTTATGAGTGCTCTAGCTTGGAATGGAATGGACATTGAGAGGCTGGATGTGATACAAAACAAGGTAGGGCGCTATAACTTTGGGTGCTTCAAAATGGACAGCTACGGAAGCTATTAGAGGTGATCTAGGGTGGAGCCTATTTTCAGAAAGAATGATGAAAGCTGTGTTGAATTATAAGGTGAAAATTGAGAGAATGCAGAATAGCAGGTGGGTAAAAGCAAATTTTTGAATGGAATCTGAGTGTAAGCTGTTGGGAGAAAATATGTTGGGGGCATGGAAGAAAATTGAGCATGCAAAAGATTATTCGTGTAAGAACTTGGAGACCTGTGGATGACTGTTTTAAAATTTTCGAGGTAAAGAACCAGAGTGGGACTGCAAGAGGTGGAAAAAGAGATTAAGAGGCAAACAAACGAGTTTGGATTTGATAAGTGGATGCTTAGCATGACGCGAAAGTCTACACTAATCTGGTGTATGCAAAAGGAAGTACACAAGTTTGAGATGTTCTATGATGGTAATTTTGAAAGTCAACTCTTGTTTGCTGTGAGATGTCAGTCATTGAGCGTGAATAGGCATACATGGAAGTGGAATGAGAATGATTATAGATTATGTCGGCAGTGTGGTTGGGGAGTGGAGGAAACAGTGATTTTATTGAGCATTTTGTGCTGGAATGCATGAAGTGTAATCAAGAGAGAGAGAGAGAGAGTTTCATGAATGAATGTGGTGTTTGAGCAGTATAGAGAGAATGTGTGGCATGCAAAATGTGCCGAAGATGATTGTGGTATGAGCTGTATTGTTGGATTAGATCAGGAGTGTAATTTGAGTATCATTGAAGCAATGAAAATTTTTCTTGTACGTGCCTGGAGTAAAAGACAGTGACTGGAATGAGCCAGTCATGAAGAGTGGGCTGTTGACAGTGGGCTGTTCAAGATGAGTCTGAAGAGTGGGCTGTTCAAGACACTCGGGCATGGTGTCTTGACATACTGGTCATCCCAGTGATGCAGTCTAATGGTAGCTTATGACAAGGATTGGTGGATCCTGTGTGGTTTATTGGGCAAGTCTGGTACACAGGCGCTGAACCCTTTGTGTGAATATTGTGAGTATTGAGGGGGGAATTGTAGGCCGTTACAAATGTTCCGACACTGTCGGCCATCAATTTTAAGTTCAAGTTCAAGATTAGAAATCTAATATCAAAATCATTGTATTGGCTCCGGCTGCCCTATCTCAAGCTCGATGGTTTCCAGATTTTATGCCTCTAGATTTCTACTTCTAGGGACATTTGAAGGATTAGGGCACGAAACACCGAAACATTCTGATGACGACCTCATCGGCGGAATCGTTGGAACCTCCACAAGCATTTGCGTAACTTCTGGTATCTTCAATTGTGTCCGACAATCATTGCACAGGCGCTTGAACGCCTACATCGCAACAAATGAGTAATATTGAACATCTTTTGCAAATTCCTAAGCAAATGTAGGAAAAACTGTTTCCTGTGTTCATGATAATTTAGGCTGTTATTCTGTTTCATATATTCCTAATTAAAATGCCCTCCTAACTTCTATAATTCATTCCACTGCCACTCTCCATTCTCAAACTACGTATTTGTATCTAATGCTTTTCAACTTTCAAGTCTTTGTAACTCTTTAACAAAACATTTTCGACCACAAGGGTATTGAGTAAAAGTTTTTAAAGTTACAGTTTGTTCAACAAAGTGCCTTTCAAGCTTAGTTCTTTAATATTTCTCTGATAGGGTATTTCAAATTCAGGTAGGCTTAGTTTCACTTAACGAGCAACACAAATTTATGGACATTTTTACGTCCAATTGAATAACATAGCGAAAATAAAAGCTTTAAATTCACCCGCATATTATTGTAGTGGACCCTCAGTATGACACGACAGTTAATTGGTTCCCCGTTAACGCTTTCAAAATCCGATAATCCAGATCACCAGATGGAGGGTGAAGGTTACTTCAAGCTTAAATGTATTGCATAGTAAATCGTGCCGAAATATTTTTCTCCGTTAAACTCAATCTGTTTAAAGGTAGATGGCTGTTGATTGCTACTCAAAAATCTTAGTGGCTATTTTTTTGACCTAGCTGAAGAGAAATCGCTTCAAAAATAAAAGTGTGATAGTCTCAATGGACAAATACGTTTTCCTTTGAGATGTTATTATTTGGATTTCAGGAGTAGTCATGCCACACCATTACTGGGGTCAAGTGAAGCTATTTGGGTTACAACGTGAATTACAGTATAAACAATTTTGTTTACTTTTGCAAGATTATTGGGAAATCAGAAGTAATCATACCAAACCATTACTGGGGTCAGATAATGCTATTTGGGCTAGAGAATGCATGACAGAATTAAGCACAAGTACTTGAGCTCATTCACTATTAAACAGCTCGCACGCGTTCAGTCAGGCCACTCACTCTTCCGTCGGGCGTCCCTTCCCAGCAGTGCGTATGCCTTGCTGTTGGAGATCTATCACCAGCAGATCAAGATCACTATCGCTAGGCGAAGTGGCTTCATCTCTGGCCGTGAAAAATAATAACTGTTTTAAATCCAGTGGCGGATCGACCACTAATCTTAGCTCACTGTACCTGCAAAGAGATTTAACGAGGAAGGTAAGAGAGGATAGAAAGTGCCTGAACGACAGCATCGTTTCCAAATAAAAAGTAGATTTCTTTCACACCTGACCCCAGTTTCTGTTTCTGATGCTATACCAGTGAAGAATAAACTCCGCGCAAATCATCAGTTGCAAACATCCTACACCAGTTGCAAACATAAACATCCTACGGGCTCGATATCGACAGTATTCTTCAGTTGGTTCAATTGCAGATGAAGAAGAATGTGAAATTTCTGATGAATGAATGTTGTTATCATTTTCACACCCTGCTACACATAAACAGCTTAAAATTTGCTAGAAAAACTTCATAGCATTTGGTGTGCTAACCAAATGTGATGATCGCTAATGGCTGCTTCATTCTCATGTAGAGAAAACTTCAATTGCTTCGAGATCACTAGATGTTCATCGACAATTGCAGGACTCAATAGGGGAAAATTTTGCTGCTTTCTCAGCATGCGAGTGAAATCTTCATGAGCAGAACTTTTTACCTAAGTGAAAAAAAGAATCGTAACACAAGAATATAGTTAGAAGTAGGTTTCTTATATCAGAGCCCTATAGTTTTTTCCCTGTACAAATCCTTGAAACATGTATTGAGGCGCCGGATATTTAACGCAGCCGTTTGTTTCATACGGCAGAGAAGTGTCAAAAATATTGATTCTGAGTTCAGAATGATAAAAACTACTATTCAAAAAAGTTCATTTTCGGAACTAACCTTTTGCTAGTTGGAGCGAAGGTTTTGATGGTTTGAGCTAAAGACTTCTTCGATCCAGACTTAGCATTATTTATAATCAAGCACGGGGGAGGCTGCTCGGGGAGTGGGGAGGCTTCCTCATCTCCACTCAGAGGCAAAGAGTGTACAGCTGGGAACAGAACAACAAATTTATACAATGATCACCAACATCAGCAGTAAACGTGAGGAATAACAATGTTATTGAGCAATACAGTGGCGGTAACGGTGACTCTATAGGTTTCATTCATTATTTTACTTCTCTGGCAATTCTTACATAGACGACTGTATTTTCCTTTGAGTGCCATCAGTTGCAGCGGCGTTTGCAACCAGATAATCTGCCTAGTTAAGGCTGATGACACTGAAGCCAAAGCTGCGATGCCTGCGTCGGAGCCAAGACAGCCATCAATGTACACTAGTCGACTTCTGTAAAATTTTGAGGGTACAAACTTTATCGTATGACATGTAGCACCGAAATGTTGAGCTTTGTTAGGGACAAATGCCGTTGGAAAAAATCAAGGAAGGAGGAGAGAGCGTTAGGTGAGTGGAGTAAAGAATAGAAGAGTAGGCAAATTTTCAAATCTTGCATTGCGCACTCGCATTTCACCATTGAATCATATACATCACTTTTTTTAGTACTTACTAGTTGTTGTAAAGAAGGTTTTGAGAATGTTTGACTTGCAATACCACATTACTTAACTACCAGAGTATATCTGCTCGGATTAATCTCCCTTTGTTACCCAAGAAAATAGCAGAAGTACAGCGAATCCGTTCGACTAAAAAATGGCCTGAATAACCTGTTTAAAACATGAGCTTCACTCACCTGATATTGAGAAGAGGAGTGACCAGGTCATCACATGCACTGAAGGGTTTATCATTTAAAGGATTGCTATTGAGCAAGTCGAATCTCAAATCTCCTTCTCGGTGCTTTACCACTTCCGCCCACGGGGTGCTCATCAGCTCACTGGCGTGGATCTCCACCTGTAGCAGACGAGGCTGCGCGTGGAGCAGCATGGCGGCCACCACAGCTACCTCGCTCTCTGATGATAACACTCGGTACCGTTAGTTGACAAGTACATCCGGAGAAAATTAGATCCTAAACGTTCCTTCCATGCTCATGAAAACAGAGGTTCTTCGCCTATATAAGTTTGAAGTTGATGTCCGACTTTTGACCGCATTTCTTTAACTCGCGTTACTCGAAAACATGCATGGCTTGAGCAATTAATTTTTACAACTGTCAAAAAACTTTTTGAAAATTTTTAAAATACAGAGTGCCACGAGACAAGGTTAGTACCCTCATTAATTTGCATTAACAAGGGAGCCTAAAATCTCGGGTTAGAGGAGAGATGGCATCACCTCCACGAAAAAACTACAAATGAGAGGACAAGCTACAGAAATACAAGAAAACTTGGAAAACACATAAATGATTACAGATTTCTAGAAACAGAATCATTGAGGTACTCACCGATATGCAGAGACCCAACTTACGATTACACTTTTCAGTTCGCTCTTATCTGGTGTGAATATAATTGAGTTCCTTCCGACTTCAGGTTTAATACGCAAGTTTTCATTACCAAACTATATTACTATCAATACCTTCTAATACATGTTGTATGAAGCCGACGAACGATCCGACATATGATCAGAGCTTGGTACTACCTTGGTTGACAATTGACACGCCTAAATTCCACCCTCATAACATCTTTAACACTCGTTGCTCGAAAATAGACACGCTCGTAGCTTGAGCAGTTAAGTTTTACAATTGTCAACAAACTCTTTTGAAAAATTTACAGTGTTTAAAAAAGTTGTCATGAGTAATAAGCTAGAAATAATATCATAGCGAACAAGGTCATAGCACCAGAACATATACTCATATTTCAATAATGTAACAGAAAAGGAGAGCAAGTTGGTTCAACTGAATCATTGCATTCAAATATCAACTCATATTTTTAAGAACATAACAGAAAATTTATCAGTTAACAGAAGTGAAAATAAACGATAACGAAGGGCTGAATCGAAGTCGATGGCATTAGAAACGAACAGATGCATTAGACACGAACGATGATATTTGAAACGGATAACGAAAATCAAAGCAAAAAACATGATGCCTAAAAACCAAGAGTTATTTATTAGCGAATTCGTATTAATACGAAGACTTAAGTAGCTTCACAAAATAGAAAAAGAAAGAAAAATGAATTTATGTTTAAATGTCAAGTGTCTAGGTAAAATGATACTTAAAAAGGCGAGCGCTTAACACTGGATAACTTTTAAAAGTTTACCTCGATACCAAAACCCACCCGGTTCATTGCATGAGATGGATACCTTACTGATTTAGAACGTAGAATATATCTCATTCTTTTAACCTAGGAATTTATAATTATTATACAGATTGAACCCGTGCTCAACAGCACGCGAGTTCGTGCCCTGTTAATACTGTTCCGGCTTAGCTTAGCAGTTTTAAATTAAAGTTTGATTTTTTGCAATTCGATTTCTTTCATCGCTAAGTTTTTCAAGTTTTGTGCTCTGATGAGTTTCCAAATGCATCTTTTTTTTTGTTTTCAGCCTTGAAGTACCAAGCATAAGATTTTAGTACATTAACTCTATATTACTGATTTTTTGGTGTTATACGACGTCATTTTTTCACAATTATCTTCAACATGTGCCTTCATCAATATCTCACGCAATCTATAATAACTCAGTTTGCCGTATATTCTAGGCCTGCTAAGAGCACATTACGAGAAACGTGATGTTAAGTTGCTGAGACTTCAGTGGACTTCGTCTTTTCCAGCTTCACGCAAAAAACGGGTAAGGTAACCTCCATATCCGTTTTCAACGAAGCTTTTTTAAATTTTTTAAGCGAATTATTCCCGAAATATGAATCATTGAAAGTAGATTTCATCCGCATGCACACCGAAAATGACGTTAGATTACATCATTTTTTCCCATCTGTTTGATGTTCAGTGAATTCAAGGGTTGCATTTTCTTTCTCATGGGACATGTTACAATATTGTGGTCAAGATCACTTAGCCAGCCGTTGAGTCGTCTCATGCACAATGCTCACTTTATATAACACTACACAACACACCACACGCTCACTTCATACAGTACCATGCAGCACTTCACGCAACACCCTCACTTCAAACAATTCTGGTACAACATGCAACATCCTCACTGTACAGAACACCAGCACATCCAGTAAATTTTACCGTCCACTATTTTCCAAGTTTTGGTGTGAGCGAGCGTCGCCTCAGCCGCCTCCTTCGCAAGCTGCGCGACCCCGGGGCAGCTCATCATGCAGCGCTGCCAGTCTCTGAAGCTGCTGACGCCAGCGTCCTGCAGCGCTCCTTTCAGCTCGGGCCATCGCCTCTCCAGCAGCAGCGGGTGGTAGGCGCTCAGGTCCTGAATCACGTACAGGAGCACCTCGAAATATCTGTAAATCACATGGCATTGTTGATATGTCAAGTCTTCAGCTAGTGCTACACATTACTTAATTCACTCTAAGACACCTCGAGGTATCTAGAAATCGCATGGCATTGTATCACGGCATGCAAATCACGTTGTAGCGATCGCTGGATTGACTCTTCCCAGTCTAACTTTTTCGCCACCTTCATGCATGTGTTTCGATGCCTAACGATTAAAACGCTTAGGAAGCAAAAAACATGCATGCAGGTGGCGAAAAAGTTAGACCGGGTTAGAGTGCTGACGTTCAGCCCTCGATGACGAAGAAACCTGCAAGCGTCATGACATTCTGCGTGGTTTCGAGTGTGGATGACGTCTGAACCCATTTCGTCGCTGATAATGATAAAATTTGATGCCGAATCTTGCTGCATTGACTTGTGACTGGAAATCATTCCATGGCCAAAAGGCTAGGCTTCTAATTTTGCAGCTCAGGTTGTATGCAAAGGTAAATTCAAAAAGAATGATCACGTAACACCTCTCCTGAATAAGCTCGGCTGGGCTCCTATTCATGAGAGGTTTCTGGCGCACAAAGCCAAATACGTATTCTCCTCTTTATATCTTCCTCATAGCAATGCTGAAACAGTAAAATTCCATTCCCCTACCGTCACCAACCTAAAGCCGAATAGGAGACGTGATGTCTTAATCAAATACCGTTCATCTAACATCGGGCAGAAAGCTCTGTCAGTTTCAGGCGCCTTACTGTGGAATAAACTCCCCAGAGCATCCAAACCCCTCAAACACTTAGAGAATTCAAAAGTAAAATAGTTCTCTATCTTGCGTCTACAGTCTACACAATAAGTGTAAACTGCAGTACGTACTGAAAAAGAAGTCAGAAATTTTTAGTGCCAATTATCTTATCTTTTCATTATATCATACAACAATCAAGACATATCTGTATTATGCAGATGCAATATTACTTGTGTGCGAATATTAAGTACATGTATGTACTCACATGTGACGCTCCTATGTATGTATATATGTGTGTATGTGTATGGATATATATATGTGTGTGTGTGTGTATATATATATTTATATATATATTTACATATATATATATATATATATATATATATATATATATATATATATATATATATATATATATATATATAAATATATATTTACATATATATATATATATATGTAGAACTTGTTCCCTTCCTAAAATGCTCGAGTTAATATTGTGTGACAATGTGCCGTCTCTTACACTCTTTGAGTATACTTTGGCCACACTACTTTAGGCTGTTTTGACTTTCTCGTTTTGTCCCAGGAGTGTTGCAAATGTTATGGCGGGTATTGTACAATGATCCTTCTCATTTGAATCCAGTGAACTTTTTTGTGCCAATGCTAGTAGCATATGAAATTAAATTTTTGTCTTATTGTAAAATGTTTCATTTTATCCGAGCCAGTTTTAACATTCTCGTTTTGTCCCAGGAGTGTTGCAAATGTTATGGCTGGTATTGTACAACGATCCTTCTCATCTATTAGAATTCGGTGAACTTTTTTGTGCCAATGCAAGTAGCATTTAAAATTTTATTTTTGTGTTATTGTAAAATATTTCATTTTATCCGAGCCAGTTATTTAGCTGACTAGTTGATACGAAACGATGTAAAATTACCTCTAACAACAACCTCACAGTCTAAGATGAAAAACAATTTGGATCTACCCGTTTTACTTTCAACCATTATCCCTCAAATCACTAGTTCCCACGTTCGTAAGCTCAAATTTCAATAGGGGAATGCACTTAAAAAAGTGTCTTCAACAATGCATCACACGCACAATGTTTTCTTGACCACTTGTAATAAAATGCATTGTCAAAATCAGACCAACGCACCGAAAGGAAATGCATTTTAAACGTGCTTTTCTACCAACCATTTGTTTGTTTAGAAATTAACCGGTATAAGTATTACTACCCCCCTGTGTAGATATCATGTCATGGTCTAAATTTCAATATATTTGAAAGCATTTTTCGCTCAGATTAAATCATATGAATGTGCGACGTAATTCATCGGCAATTTTTACTTTCCTAGTAACCGTGAGTGCATTAAGACGAAATCATTTTCGGTAGCTAACTTTTCGTATTGCTCCAGCTATGCTGCAAATGTTTTGGACTGATAATCCAATATGCGCGCACCCTAACAAGTGTGTTTTAAACTATGTGTCACAGGGATTTTTTTTTTTAGTTACCTAAATTTATTAGCATTTTCAAAACTAAATTAATTACCGCAAAGAAAGGATGTTAATGTGAGGGTACTTTATAGCATCTTTTTTCGTGTCATTATAACATTTAAAAAAAGGGCCAAGGTTTCGAAGAATGTCATAACTTTAAAGAACATCATTGTTTAATCTTCTTATTCTGGTCTTAAATTGCTCTTCTTACTTTCTTACTCTCGTGAATACATTATGACAACACTTTTTGGCTTGTTAACTTTTTGTACGGCTCCGCCTATGTTGAAAATGTCACGGCTAGCATTGTACAACAATCCTTTTCATGTCTTTGACCCCGATGAACTCATTACGCCAGCACTATTAGCGTAAGAACTATCATAACAATTTTTGTTTTGTTAGAGTGAATTTTATGTTCTTTCCGAAGCTCACCACTTGGCACAGTAGAGGATGCGTCCGTGTGAAAATTGGTCGCAAATCCAGACTGTCTACCTCATAGTCCTAGACGCAAAACAAATCAAATCTGCTCATTTTACTTCTAAAATCAATCCCTCACACTCGTATCACTAGTTCCTATGTACTTATGCTCATAATTCAATACGAGTACGCACTAACGAAAGGGTTTTCAGCAATGAGTCACATGAATTATGCTTTTCTTAGTCACCTGTATTTTAAATGCATTACCAGAATCCGACTACCGCGATAAAGAGGAACTCATTTTTTCGTGCTTTCCTCCGAATCATGTTATCGACAATTATCATGTGTATTACGATAACCATGTATGAATGGCAATTAAGGATCTAAATAATTTGTCTCAACACTATATTAACATGGGTATTACGATAACCATGTATGAATAGCAATTAAGGGTCTCTGTGTTAAGGTATTTAAACGAGATTTTTGCTTTTATTTCAATTTAAATGCGCGCAAACGAATACATTTTTCAACTAAGCGTTACGAGGAATGTTGTGGTTTACGCTTCAGCTACCCTCCGTCGTGTTTAAATAAACGTTACGAAGAAGGGTTCGTTTGGCCAACGATCACCTTCGGAAAAGATCCTTATTCACAAAATATATTCTCGTCGATACGAACAGCATATACTTAGTTCTACGAACATCGCCCAGGACTTTACAGCCAACGGTTACTACAGTACATCGAGAAGCGTCGTTTGAAAGCTAACCCACTCTGACACCCCCACTCTGGGAACACCACGTCACCAGCGTCTTGAGGGAGCTGTGCTGCCGAACACTTCCATCTCTCTTCGTATAATTCTACTCTTTCCGTAGACACTTAGGTCCCGTTCATTCTATATAATTTACTGCTTAATTAATATGTAAACTTGATCCAATCTCATTATCTGACGACACTTGCTATTTCCGGTAAATTATTAACGTACAGGATTGTAAATGAGAAACGCGTTTGTTCTCGGGCGTAACAGAGACGCCGAGGCACACCCCGTCTGGGAGAATGAGAGACATTAGCTCCACCGTGACACTAAGTGCAAGACGTGTAGACGCCCCGCTCTGCCCTCTGGGCATAGCGATGGCGCTGGCAGTTATATTCATTGAAGTCACGTAATCGACTTAACTGTCTGTCGCCAATCTGGAATTTGAGTGCAGATGAGTATCTATTCTACATGTATCTACTATTATCATTCATGTCTTGTTATTTCATGTATAGGCTATTTGTAATTCGCCTTCAGTGTACGAAGCATTATTCTGTACCTAGGATGTGTGCGGCGTAATTTCACATTATGTATTATATAATCTGTTTCGCTGACTGATTCAGTAACGAGGCCTCACCTCGATATGAGCTTATTACAAATAAATTCCTGTCCATCGATTGTGTTAACTAATTTGAATTAGAAGACGTCATTATTTCAAGTCATCATTTAAATATTAAATTACTAATTTGGAAGCCTGTTTATTTAATCCCTTGTAATTATTTACCCTATAATTATCAGAAATAAATGACATCAGAAAATATTANGTGTTCTCTTAGTAACTTGTTTTCAAATGCACTGCCAAAATCAGATTAGGCAAAGGAAAGGAACTCATTTTTGATGTGCTTTTCTATCAATCATTTTTTGATTCAACATTTAACACGAGTATTACGATACCAATGTGTTATTAGCAGATAAGGATGTTTAATGTTAAGGTGTTTTAAAAACCAATGTATCACCATTTAATGTTATACTTTATTGGAAATAAAATGTTTTTCTTTTTTTTTCTTTCTTTCTAATTAGTAGTTCATGTTCCAACAGGAATCGGATTCCGCTCACACGGTGAGCGAAACTGTTTACTTGGTCAAAAAGTCCGTTGTACGATTCAAGGAGAAAAAATTTTGGCCCTCAGCCTCGCCTGCCAGAACCCGTTGGAGTATTATTTTTGGTCGTAAATCGAGGCCAAAGCTTGTGAGAAGTGCACAACAACGTCACAGCCCTCAAAAAGGATATGAAAAAGGCCGTGAAGCTAGTGGAAACAGTAAAAGGCAGTGTCCAGCTTTCGGAAGCCTGCAACAGTTGTCACCATGGCTGAAGACGGTCATATTGAATAAAACCTTCTTTCTCTTAGTATACTGTTAACTAAACCGCTAAAATTTCAAAGCATCATGTAATTTTTTTCTTGGGTTATTCAAATTTAAGCTGAGTAAAGGATATCATGCAGATTTTTCTGATAGACCTCGTACACTTACTCAAAAAATTTTGCTGTGTTTATGAAATGTTGAATGCAGGGCACGCTATGAAAACTTAATTCTTTCATGTTTCATTCTCCGAAAGAGACAAAATAGACGGTAAAATCACTCACGGTTGCAGAATGGGAGGGGATTTGGTGAACGCTGTTTTGACATTCTTGCATCGTTGCCTTAAGTTCTGTAGCCACTTGGGAGAAGATCCTCCATATGTTGCAAGTTCGTTGCTGCAATAAGAAAATGTATCATGTATGTATTTTTCATTATGGTTTTCCATGTAATCCAAAATAAGGTAAAAACTTTCAATGAAATCGGACTGATAGAAAGATTTTGTTGGATGGTGAGGTGAAATAGTTCTTTTCAAAATTTATGCTCAAATTAAAAGATTTACGAGTTTTCCGCTTTAACCGTGTGAAATCAAGTCATAAATGAGAGCCTTTTGACCAATTAAGTATTGATGATATTACATTACAAAAGATAAGACCATGTAAGGACATCATAAAATAAAATAAAAACACTCAAATAAGCAATCAAAATGTTTTTGTTGAAACATTTGGAATCGAATTGAAGAAGGACATGGGAAAAGGATTCTTTTACGGGGGTTGACTAACGTGGCAATCGATTGGTAGAAGTTTATGTATCCAAGATTTAGAGTATTTGCTTAGGCCAATAAAATGTCCCAAAAATTGGAAATGAAAATCACGACGGCGACGAAGGAAATAGTTTGTTGAAGCAAGACAGTTGTAAAAAGACGGTAACAACTAAGAGAACGGTGTCTACGCCTGAGAAATGTGCACTCATTAGTCCTTTTTATCTTAAGGAGAAGTTAAATATTTACATGAGAAAGCCTTCAGAATTTGAAGTTCAATTTAACACAAAACCTCTTTGAATGTGGGACACGAATAAGCGTGTGCGCAATTGTAAAAATTTTAGTTTGGAAGTGTATAGGAGAAATAATTCAGACAAAACTTCGTCATGAGCAGATAGGATGTAAGTAAAGGTCTCAGTCAATGAATGTGCAGTTATTATTGTTGTTGTTGGAATAACATATTTTCACATTGATAAATATCGATAAAATGAAAGACCCACAAGTATGGATAAATAGATTCACCACCATGATTTATGTGAATGTATTAGGATTATAAATAGACAAGTAACTTTAAAAAAACAAACGGGAGTTTAAATTTTCTGTACCAGATACGTCGTGGCTTGTTCTAATACAACTAATCGCCTCAATACTCGTAAATAGCTGAAAATCCACAGCACTCAGGGTCACTTAAATGGATTAAATTATCTAAATAAACATCATTTCTGTAACGTTGAATTGCTAAACTAGTTTTTGTATGATGAAAATGGATGCACAGTCTGAAATATCTCATAAAAGAAAAAAATGAGAAATAATTTATACAACTTCTCCAAAGTGTCTGTAAACGTGTTTGCTCCTGAACCTGTGTGGGCTGTCAGCGATGTTTCAAGTCTGCGATCCTTCGATATCATGTTTTAACGGCTAATAAATAGTTGTAATCCGGGGAAGAAGATTGGCCGGCCAACATATTAGGATTTCGAGGGGGTTTCAATTATTGGATACCAATTTGTAATCGCCAGTTTTCTGCCCAGTGATCGTGTAGTATGATATAATTTGCTTGAGTACAAAATACAGAGATTTACAACCGTATGCCCAAGCACAAATAGAGAGCAGGTACCGCCTTAAAAACAGAAACCTATAAGAAAGTAGGTATGGAGTGGTAAGTTATATTAATGATAACCGAACTTGGTGAAACTTATAATAAATTTTTAATTTATGTAGACTTATTGTGGTGTATCATGTTACTGCTGTGATTATGTTTAACCAATGAAAACTGCGTTACCATTTATATGTTTGTGAGGAGGTGTGACATTACTCTAGTTTTAAATCTTCTTGTTGATACAAATTACTACGGGAGAAAACGTCTCGTGACACAACAATAAATTCCTAATCCTGGGGTTGACCTTACGAAAATTTGATAGCACAAACAGCAATCCTAAACATCACAACGTAGATCGGAAGAGAGAATAATTATTCGAGGGAATTTATTTTAGCTAGAAAATGAAGATGATGATGTGACAAACGTAAATAGGATCAATGAACAATAGTTTCAAGTTATAACATTAATTTAGTACGAAGATTTCGGAAACACACAAATTTTTAAATCACTACGAAACTAATCTACTGTATCACTACGAAATGGATATACTGTAAGGTATTTCGCATCAGTTCACTTATAACTCGGTGCTATGGACGTTGCCCACAACAACGATGACCAATGATCAAAAAATGTTTTGCTGAAGAGCAAATCTGAATAAATTCTGGAATTTCAAAGCAATAAATTAAGCTAATTGAATAAATTTACATTTTTCGTTGGCCCAAGACTTCAACGATAAGGCTACTTTTAGCAAATGTTGAAATTATCTGGCGACCAACTCTGCATTAATATTAGAATGTAGCGTAAAAAATCATAAGTAACGTGAACAAACAGAATTGAATAGATATTCTAACAAACATTGATGAAAATAACCACCAAAAAACACTGT
>JACJUY010013278.1:3278-15855 GCA_014220935.1 Platorchestia sp. MABIK | reverse complement strand
CCTGTCGCTGGAACTCAGTCCTGGAGACCTGTCGCTGGAAATCCGTCCTGAAGACTTGTCGCTGGAACTCATCGTCCTGGAGACCGCTGACGTTGCGGAATAAAACAAGTGCGACCAAACATTTCTGACAAGCTTTATAGCTGCATATTCTGACATCTGCTCACTTAAAATTTTCACTGCTGAACATTCTTTGTTCTTCTCCGTCAAATATTCATAGGTGACTGATCTTCACTGTCAACCATGGCCATACAATTTCAAGTAAGTATCCAAATATTTTTCACTCGTTTGCGTGTCCATCAGGAAGCACCTAGACACGTTGTGCAGTGTCAGAATCTTCCGGCAGTGCCGTAGCTTGTCTCCTCAAGTTGTCTTCTGAAAAGGTTAAAGTTCAGAAAAACTTTAAGTAAATATTGAAATATTAAGAATTAAGAATGTAAATTATGAATGAATGTAATGCAAAGCAATTCTACCTTCTTTAGTGACAAATTTATCGTCTTTTGTTGGTCAGTGGAAAAATATCTCAACTATCAAATTAAAATACAGCAAATCCCCAAATGTTATAAATTCAGTGAATTATCAATAACACTTTAATTTAATTGTTCAAATAGTACGACGATATCGAGTCATTAATGCATACAATAACAGCCTTCTCATCGAACCCAAAAAGCCTCTTCCCTCGTGTAACAGCTTAACTTGAACTGAGTTAAAAATTGTTCAAAGGGAAACACTTCTTTTTGTTTTACTTTGGAAAACAGTTCTGAGTAACGTTTGCACGCAAAAGGTCTTTTCAAAACTCCTATCCAACAGCTGATCTGCGAATTTGTTTTATTCATGATTCCTGTTGTGAAGATTGCGCATAACCTAAGGAAAGGTACATGTCGGGAAGGTTAAAGGCCAATCGCTTACTTTGAGCTGGCGAAGTAATTTTAGAGTGACAGTGAACTGTTAAATATTAAGGCATCTTTTTTCATCATTCAACAATAAATTTTTGGAGCTTTTGTACTTGAAAAAAGCTTAAATGAGGGCAGAAAGCATACACTAAGCAGTTATCAAGATCCTCAGTATAAGCTAGTTTACTCACAAGCCTTAACATATTGAGTACACTCCAGTCGTGATATCTAATGAGGACTTCAGGTTTGGAAAAACTCGACATAATTAAAATTTCGAGACACTTCAAGTGAATGGAGCTTATAAATCAATTTTTTATCGACAATGGATGTCTTTTCTTCATATCCTGAGATGACTGATGAATTATATTTGACTGATGTCTGGTAGCAGGATCGTGATTCCAGCCTGGACTCTAGACCAGCATTGCTAGCGTTGAATGCACTTCAGTTCTCCCGGGCTGGAATCTGGAACACTATTTATAGACTGGAATATATTACGGCATTCCTTTTTTGATATTTATGCTCGAACTTATTGAGTGAAATGTGTCGCAGCCTTCCAGGATTAGAATTCCTATGAATATTTGCCTACTGGAATTTGTGTCAGTGTTCCGCGGTGTGAATAAGTTCCAGCATTTCATGATTCGAACCTGACGTGCAGTTTATTAATGGGAGCTGGTTTTTGAAGCCGGTATCAGTCATACAAATTATTGGTAGAAATATAATTTTTCAGCTCGCATTCGTTCAAGTGTTTCCAAATTCGAATGATGCCCAGTTCATAAAAGCTGGAGGCTCTCAAATGATCTCAAGACTAGAATACATTCAATATACCAAGGGTTGTTTCTGTTCCACCTTGTATGGACTGGAATATGATCCAACTTCTAAGCTGGAATATGATCAAGCTTGTCTAGACTGGAATAAGATCCAATTTGTTCAGACTGGAAGATGACCCAACATGTCTAAATTGGAAATGATTCAGCTTGTCTAGACTGGAATATGATCCAGCTTGTCTAGACTGGCATATGATCCAATTTGTTTGGACTGGATTATATTAGATTATTAGTTAGTTTAAGCCTCCCTATCCTCAACAAATGAGATTCAAAGAGAGGAAGGAAAAAGGCACCCTTTAGTGTGGAGTTAAGGGAACGTGGAATCTATGCAGAAAAGGCATAGAAACAGTAAGATGAGAAAGAAGTTCATGAAACAAGATCAAAGTCGAAGAAGAAAGTAGTAGGTGTTGAAAAAACAGGACAGCAGTGAACCGAAACAAAGTTGGTCCGTAACAAAACAAAAACCAATGTTATTTTAACAAAAGGAAAGCCTACCTAACTTTTAGCTCTGTTTAGACTGGAATGTGATCCAGCTTGTCTAAACTGGAATATGATCCAATTTGTTTAGACTGGAATATGATCCAACTTGTCTAGACTGGAATATGATCCAGCTTGTCTAGACTGGACTATATTCCAGCTTATTTAGATAAGAATATTGTCTAGCACATTAAGAATGTAATATTCTTCATTTGAAATATGCACCAAGCTATTAGGCCTGCAATAAGCAAATAGCCGTACCATAAGTCCTATCTGTTTCCATGTTACAATAAATTTTAACTCGTAATACAAAGGTGTAAATTTCTGATTTATTCCGCGAAGCAATTAATTTACTGTGGTCTTCCATATACCATATGACATAATTCTACATCCCAAGGAACTCATTTTTATGATAAAAATACGTGAGTGTATATTGCACGGCGCTCGTCTCACACAAAACCACAGATTACTCCTATGTAAGCTATTACTAAGAAAAATGCTTCTGCAGACATTTAAATAAAATACCAATAAAGAGTAGCCGCCGATAATGTAAAATTCAGTATATACAATATAGTCGGATGAATTTCTACCTGAATAAAAAACTGTAGGTTTCATTAATGTCTCATCTTCGCGTTGCTCAAATCTCTCTTAGATGTTCAAGAGTTTTCATTTTCTATTAGAATGAAAATCATTCATATATTCCTGTCAGACCAAGCTGATCTCGAAGCCTCTGAAGATAATTTGCCAAAAATGATGTAAGAGTCAAGAAGAGGTTCTAACCGCCGTCTTTCCACTCAACAGGGCCGCTGAAATTTCAAAGCCAGTAAAATTAAATCTCCGTGAAATTGCAAATCGTCCTCCTGCTTCATTGGGTTACGCGAAATTTGGCCCCGAGTCTCTCAAACGTCAACGTAACTCAAGACACGGCTGGTTTTGTGGGCCGAGGTCGACCGAGCTCGTTATGCTCAAATTCTGCGAGAAAAAAAGAATAGATAGACAGTGAAGTCCTTATTTGCATGCTCAGCCGGACTCGGATGAGTTATGGAAGTAAGGTGAGCATTTTATCGGAAAAGTATTCTTACTCAGTGAATTACCAGGTCATCTTCAGGCGTTCTGGACCAGAGCGTTTCAACTTAAAAAACGCATAAATTCAAATGAAAGCTCGTTTTCTAATCTTAATGAATGCTCTGAATAATAATATCATTTTAATAAATTGAATGGTAATGGAAACTGAGATGTTCACTTTTTCCAGATGTTCATTTATGAGTGAACATAAAAGCTTCAGACGTATATAAAAGTTAACTCTAGGGCAAGAGCATCAGCAAGCGTTTTTTGGTAGGTTCTGTTCTATGTACAGTGTTTTCCAGCTCTGTTGACTAATTTTCTAGATCATGACAGAACATGCATTTTTTCTGAGACAAGCTCAATAGACGCGCTTTCACAAAGCTGCAATCATAATTTTTCTAATGTGAAAACATTCAAGCCACAGATCCTTTTCCTGCGTAGTGAAAAAGTATAAAAAGTATTAAGAAGTATTAAAGTAATGATTCTTTTGCGTAGTGAAAATAGTGATGATCTTTTTGCGTAGAGAAGTTAATGATCACTTTCTTGCGTAGCGAATGTTTGTTGTTGATGTCTCAAAAACTACTGGTTCAGAATTTCTTGAGTACTGCAGTCATGTTTACACTCGCCACAGGGTGTTGCTCTGTGAGGGAGCTCTCTGAATGAGCATTTGCATTTAAACTACGACGGCAGCCGAAAAAAACGGAAAAAATTGTAGCTGCAAAAAATAATTACGACAGCTGAAAAAATAGAAAATAACAGCAGCCACTAAAAATAAAACAGCCTGGAGTAACAAAACTGCTCAATACGAGCAGATGCAAAAAAAAACACAATATGAGCAGATGCGAAAGGCGCGATAACAGCAGATGCACAAATGAATAGCACCAGTTGCAAAAATGGAAAATAACAACAGCTGACAAAAACGAATTACAGCAGAAGTGTCAAAATAACTCAGTCACAACAACAGCAAAAATGCACAATAAACGCAGCTGAAAATTACACACTAACAGTAAATAAAGAAAAGAACGAATCTCGATGTTGGGAAGCTGCAGGCTTTTGTGGCAAAATGCAGTATCTTTTTCATTCTTAATGGATTAAATTTTCTTTCAGGTTCAAGTCAATGAGTTAGTAGTATTCGTTCTGAGCATACGTGGTATTTTTTTTCTCAAGGCAGGATGTTTCACATTTTGTGTGATATTAAAACAGCACGATCACCACATTAACCATAGCCGGCTGTTTGCACGTTATTTTTTGATATTTCATTCATAGACTCGTGAAGAGATGTTTTGAAAATGATAAATATTTTCAAATTTCGTGAAGGCCCTCGCATATTCATAGCTTCAAGTGGTTTGAAATGTAATTACTCTAAATTTGCTGACATATTACATTACGTCGAATGGTTTCAAGCAAAGCCATTACTTTTGTCCACTTATTTTCAGTCCAATTTTAGCAAGACGGCGATGGCGCTCAAGCACGGGCATTTCACTCAAGGTTATAAGCTCACATGTTGATGAAATCAGTCGCAGTGCGGAAAATTCCAAAATGGAATTCCTTAAAAATTGATGCATGAGACGTTAGTCAGGACGTTAAATTTTTTTTTAATTTGTCTTTCAAGTAGATCCTTATATACAGATTGTTGGTTGCACTCCCATACATCATGATATCTACGTCAGTAGTCGAAACAAATGAATGATGAGCAAAATTGTCTTCCCCTAGAAGCGAAACAAAATAATGCACTCTCGTCTGGAGTTTGCTTAAAAAAACGCTATTCTCTCAAACGATGGAAAAACTAACACTGAGATGTTAGTACCCGGTGAAAAACGTTACCTCAACTCTCACCGATATTTGAATTCCACAGTAACGCAGATGTAATTAATATTCCAAAAAATAAAACTTAGTAGAAGAAACTGAAAAAACTATTTACCTACCATATTTCCCTGATTGCGGCTAAAGCAACAACTCATCTCAGCAGCATAATGGAATTACAAAACGAAGACCTAACGTTATTAAATGTAATCTGCGAAAGTTTTTCTCTGACAAAGATCGAATTTTACCGGGAGGCATGACAGATTTTATTGAAGAGCGATAACCATTTGCCGCAGTCATGAGTGTTTCGAGCATATCGGCAAGGGTTTAGTGTCCCTGACTAATGTATGTTTGTTTGTTTTACTGATGGCTTCTCTCGTGAGCCGATAAAACATTTCTGTAAACAATTTTTTTTAATGTTGAGCCACGGTTTTTAATAACAGTTTAAAGTATACTGCGCAAAAAATGTTTGTACAAATTTAGATACTATATCAAATGTACTCGTTGAAAAAAGTCTCAAGGAGATTACCTTGAATTGTTCAGAATGAAACAGTGTTTTCAAGGAGATAATTGAGTTAGAAAAATAGATACAGCTCACTCCCACCAAATTATCTCCCTCACCTCTGACTGTCACTACTTCTTTCAATATTTTTACTTCTAAAATAATGAGCAATCTTTCATTTACAGTAACTGTTAATTACAAGAGAGGGGTCTACAAAAAACCGAACCCCCATTTTTACCTCCACACTTCCCCTTCTCTCCGATATATTAAACGTTTATGAATTGAGGTGTGTTGGCGAATAAAGGCTGGAAATCACATAAATACATATGATGACTGCTCATTTTCCGTTCTCAGTCAAAATTTTACGTGAACAGTTATAATTTGCCTATGAAAGACCTACATTACAGAAAAGTAGTTGTTTTTATTTTCATTTACTCAATGTCATTTGACACACACATTTCCCAGTTCCTCTCTGCATACACCTTAAAATCTTGTCTTCAAATGCAGTTTTTACTGACATACTGTTTAAGAAAGATCTACAGATCACAATTGGCAAGTTCGACCAACAGACAAACGAAGTATACATGTACAGGTATGTACTGAAATACAGTACTTGTATTTCTTCTCTAATTTTCGAACTATTCGTTTCTAATAGTTCTATTCGAATAGAATAGAACGAATACGTTTTTCTAGAAAGAACGAATACGAATAGAACGAAAAACGAATACGTTTTTCTCGAATGAACAGTGGGGGATGAAATCTTTTGCAAACAGTGGGTTTTATATTCACTTGAATATTAATCGGCCAATATACATGTAACTGGCAGATCATAGATATAAATGGTTAAACTAACGCAGTAGGAAAACATAAAAGCTTTCAAGTATGCGGATTCATGTAAAATGAAAACATATATATATGGCAAATGACAAAAAATTCAATCAAATAATTTTAGGAATAAAATTTATTTGTGATGTCTTTTTCGACTCGGAGACGTTCTCCATACGATGAAATTAGGCATTCGTGAGTTTGTTGAGATATATCCGACCCGTTTTCAATGCATATTTTTTCCACTCAGCAAGATTCCTCAGACTTCTTTAGTTGATTCAATGTTAATTTTTTGGTCTGATCCCAAACATTCGTTGCCTGCGATTCATGTATCTGGTTCTCTGGGTGGGGTAACTCGCGCATTTTAATCTTTCATAGATTTTCTTTTCATTATTCCTTTTATTACAATCACTGCTTCTAGATGAGCACTGGTGTCAGGTTGTCACCGACATCAGAATGAGGAAAAACTGTCATACGGAAGTGGAAGTCTTTCTAAAAATGCATTTGGGTAAACATTCGATAGGCAATAAAATCTGTAAGCACCATTTATAGAACTGAATATTGAAATCCTCCTGGACAGTTAATGGCTAAATGATGTAGAATACATTTAATGACTTCTAAAATCACGAAAACGAAATTTATGCGAAACTGCCAGATCGGTACCTACTGGCCCAAGTACCCTATCAGACACTAGGAACAACAGTGATCGGTAGAAAGCCTACGTGGACTTCATGAATTCTTCCAGCATATACATTATGTGCGCTGCCCTCATTTGCTGATGTTATCTAATCGTGAAATCAGTTTTGAAATTATTTCAGACTCTCATTTTACAAATCTGTTTTTTCATTCTGATGACTCCACGCAAAAGGTCCTGGAGTGCTGGTTTTGCTGAAGGCCGCAATAATTGTCGGTGCGACAGCGCTCGTTTCAACTCCTCTCGACTATTATCACATTGAAGTCTTGAAAGCCCTTGTCTCGCCGCTCTGCTGCCCCTCCAGCGTCTCGAGCGTCGTTCTGCTGAGTATTCCCTAAAGTCTAAGACAATCGGCTGCAAAAACAAGAGCTGCCCCATCGAGGAAAAATATGTGGTATGCTTGATACTAAGCACCGTGGAATATTAAGCCGAAAACGATCTGCGCTTTCTGAAAAATCGCTGTGCAGTTGTAATATTTCTACTCTGCCTTTTGCTGAATATCAAAAGTATACGTGAAGACCGTGGGAAAATTTATAACTTCTCTTTATATTTTCGATTTTTCGAAGGAGTTTCTCATGATGCACTAGCAGGAGCACATAAAAACATCATCGTGGATAAAAAATTTCCTGGAAGTGAAGCAGTGTTTTCAATTTCAAACTGCATAGGACACTCAATTTTAGGCAGCCTGAGAACAATGAGCTGCAACATAAGGAGGAAGTTGACCAAGTGATGTAGCATCAAACATTGCGATCATTTTTCAGCCATGGCTGAGAGATATTATAATAATCATTCAATTACCAGGGGCTTGCAATCTTCTTGCTACCAATGCCAGAGCCGGCAGACCAGAGTCGGCAATTTCTTTACATTCATTTTGCAGACCAGTGTTTGTAATCCTTTTGCTGCATTTGCTGTTCAAGCTAGAATCTATCATCTTTCCAATCTCATTTCACTAAACAAGGTTTTCAATCCTCTTCCTATCATTGTTGTACAGACCAGAATCTGCAATCTCTAAAGACTTATTTTGAATACCAGTTTGTTGCTATCAATGCTGTACCGACCAGACAATTTCCTGTAATTTTTGAGACTCATTTTACAGACCTGTGCCAATTGTTTCTCAACCTTCCATGTACGAAAAAGTTACCAAGTTTTGAACTCAAGAATAAGACTAGTCCATGTTAATAACGAATGTATCATCGATTTAAAAATCGCTTGCTGGCTTTCGTTCAGTGATGGAAGACGAGGCACGGTAGTCATTTCTATGCGTGAAAATGCACCTCCTGCTATTCAGTTAGCCAATAGAATAGCTTTGTTTCAAACAAACTTAACAACGTCACCATTGCGACATGTCGTTAGGCCAATAGTGATGGCAAATTTGGATCTAGCAGTGTTGTCAGATGCAGTATGAGGGCTGCTATTGGTTCGTTGCCATGACACCATCATTGCCACACGGTCGACGAAAAAAAGCTGGTTTGACCCTACCTTGCTTCTTCTACCGTGATGCGAAGTCGAATGACACCCAAAAGATTCTCAGCACTAAATACCTCCAGTAACACAATTCTTGATATGTTGATCTCGAGAGCGAGCCTTGTACTGAGATCTTGATTCGGATATTCTCGAGTAAATATTGCTGCGCAAAAATCCTGCTAACTTTACCTGATATGGAAATTTTCAGGTTGAGGCCTTATTATGATTTTTCTGAGGAGAACATTCAGGGATTCACACACTATTGTAATCCTATTATTGGGAAACTATTATAAATCTTCTGTGATTTAAATTTATGCATTTAACACTTTGAGTGCGACATGACCACTGGTGGTCACTGGAGGGATCAGTCCCAAACTCAATTTCCAGCAATACGTAATGGAAACTAAGTGAAAACAGGTTTTATTTAATGTTCGTTATTTTCAAAAATATTTTCTCAAATTAACTTTAATTTCAGTTGAACTTTAGTTTAACTCGCCAGACTTGACGTGTTAAATCTTGACATGATGCCAATTTCGTTAAATTTGAAGATCGTGGTCAGAAAATCTAAGTGTTGGGATCCCGGCACTAAGAAAAATTTTGTATTTAGAAAATGTCGATGAGAAAATTCAAGTACTGTCTTCCTGAAATGAAGCTAGTTAAATTGAAAATTTCGATGAGAAAATATAGGTATTGTCATACCGATGAGATTGTGAAGTGAAGTGGATATTGTAATGCTTTTTTTGGGAGCCTGAAACTATTTCCAAGAAGGCATTAGGAATCAGTCTCTAGCTTAAAATAGACATAGACAGTCAAAAACGACTTGAGTAACTATAGCATTAATTAAGCCATTCCTTACAGTTCAGGAGATTCTTCAGTTATATTATTTTCATTAAAAATTTGAAACTTAGTAACCCACGTCACAATTGTAATTTACATACAAATAATTGTTTAAAGAAAGTGGGTTTATAAATACGCTAAGAAATATAAAAGTATAAAAAAGACTTAGTTATTTTTCTGGGCAATGGAATAAATTTCGAATAAATGAACAGTAATATTAGTGCATGATAACTTCATTCCGTCGAAAATAGCAGTACATTTACAAGAAATAAGAGTAACAAATGCGATCTGAATTACTGTGTAAAAAAAGTTTAGTCGCTCAGCTGAAAAAATTAACGATAGGGATATCTGATGAAAATATGGAGCTGAACAAATGAATTACTTTTTGAAGGCAAAAAAATTGAACTAAAACTACCTCTAAAATCTACCTTAAAAAGTTGTTTACGGATCTCAAGAGTTCGACGTTTTTTGCGTAGCTGATATGGATCACGGTTAGAAATTTGTTGGTTTGAACAAAATATTCTTTGATTATACATCTACTATGCGATTGCTATCACTCCGGGAAGATATCACTGTAGCTGCTATGGGAATATATATATCGGCTCCGGCCTTGCGACTTTACTCAGTCTGCTAGCAGAGAGTGTACCAGAAAGGTAAGGGAATTATTTCACTGATTTAACAAAACACATTTTGTCAGATTTAAGTGAATTGAATGGCGGTTCTGCTGAAGCAAACTCCCGCATGTAATTTTATGGTGGCTTGTTATGTACAAGACTCGTGAAAACAGCGGTATAGTCGTACCAAAACTAAGAAAAATTCTACTCTAGCGCTCTATGGTGATAACAAATATATTTTAAGGTGGACTTCATCACGTAAGGGTTTTTCTTTACTATTGAGTGAAATTTCCTTTACAATAGTGCAAGTAGCTCTCGCTCTAATACATTTGAGCGAGATATTCAGCACAGAGTGTAGTACATCACCTTATTTATAAAAGCGCTTGAATAGCAACCTCTTATCTACGTCGAAACATTTAAATTACTCGTGTGCAACAGCGATTGATCCTTTTCGTTTTTTAAGTATTTTAAATTCTAATTATTTTAAAAGTGCAGCCTTGTTCTACGTATCTGCCTTTAGGATTTAGTTTCTTTGGCATGAAATTACCCCAAAGATTGTTTTAGCACTTTGACATCGGTAGATAAAACTGAAGTTTAATATTCGCTTCAAATTTACTGCAACTGAAGCAAACAATGATGAAAATACTAAACATTAACTGGATCATGCTTTCATTTAGCTTTGAGTATTTTTAAAATTGAGTTTGTGACTACTGGTTGGGCAACAGCATAATGAAAACTCCCTCAGTGACCAACAAATATAGCTCACGTCGCAGTCAAAGTGAGAAGAACAGCCTCGTCCTGCGTTCTTGCCTTCCTTTTATATTTATATTATAACAAAACATTTATTTTACATTTATATTATAACGACAGAAGCAACAATACTGGCTTGTCACCTTCGTGTTATTTGAGTTCTCAGTAAGCTACGCTCGAGGCTGATTTTTTTCGTAAAACAGCCCATTTTTGACTTGCTGTATTCGCTCAAGAGTCAAATAATTTTAAATTTGTGATGAGAATTTTGTCCCTGAAAATGCCATTCACACCGCCTCCAAACATAAATTTTTGATCCTTTTCACATGATAGACGTGCTATTAAGCTCGGAAAATTTATCTTTATGGTGAAATGATTTAAGAAAATTTACAAACACAGGGGAAATACATGAGGAACGTTTTTTCATCAGTCTGCACGTCCTTATTATCGGGAAATGCCAAGGAATAATACAGTATACTCCTGCATGCTCCATTTATTTTTCTAGTGTGGTGCTCAAATGGGAAGCTAGGGATTTGAAGGCGCTGGCATGTACTAGCCTACCAAGAGTGCCAGAGTACACACATACATAAAGTGTACAGAGTATGTGAGTACACACAATACACAGGGTATACAGAGTGCACAGAGTACGCAGGGTACACAGAGTACGAGAGTTCACAGGGCACAAAAGAAAAATTAGCGCGTCATTCATACCCAGAAACTTACACGCCTGAAAGCGTCTCAAAACTAATGATATGCAAATACAAATTTTTTGCTTACGCCATGCTATGATATAAATTTAAATTGACTTCCAATATTGTTTTAAGAATAAATTCTCTGGAGAAAGAAATTCAACAAATTAGATTTATACGACAGCAGAATAGAATCTCTCATAGAAATGAATAAAAATCATACTAGTTTTATTGTTTCATGAATTAGTGTTCCATGCTTCTATTCACTGCTTATACTGGTTCTAATTTGGAAGGCTCGATTTTAACGGTGTGAGTCGTGTTGGTTTTTGGTTCTGCATAGAGTGATATTTAGGAGGCTTTCCATCTTATTTTCACTTACAATTAGAATGGTAGTGAGAAATTCCATATTCGAATGGTTTTCATTCTTCAATAAAAGGGATAACATTTATGCGTATGAAAAGCGTAATTTCTATTCAAACGAAGATCGTTTGAGACAGAGGCCTAAAAATTATTTATGTTAAGGAAGCCTTGATTTGGGGTTGGTGTATTTTAACTGGATTTTCATTGTGAGATCCTCCTGCAGAACCGACCCATTTATTCTGATGTGCACTACCGTTAGAGAACAAATGTGTCCGAATAATGTTTGCATCTCTCCCTGATGACGCCTGGAGCAATTCATGCCAAAAGTTTGCGTCCAATTTTTTTTTTTGTGATCCCCCTGAACTGCAAGATTTTAATGAAAAACACTCATTACTTTTTGTGTAACCTAGTACATATGTTAACTCGCTGTGCGTATGTAAGTTCGTTGATCACACTTGATGAGATTTTTAATCGTATTTCCTCTGAAAAACAAAAGTTAACTAACATCCCAAACTTTCTTGGAGTTTTTGCGTGCATTTTCTTGTGTACGCAAAGGCCAATTCGAACCCAAAACTTCCTTCGAATTCCTCACCGGTATTTCCTCTAAAGCTCGAGCGCTAACCAAGAATCTCAACAAATTTCTCCGTTGTATCTTTTCGTGTGCTCAAAATTAATGGTTGTTAATTTCCAGATTCACCTGGTGAAGACACTGCAGCGCCATCATGTCATCAGCTCAGATTCTGCGTTTGGTCCTCTTGGTCCTACTGCAGAAAGCAGGGTTAAGCT
>JACJUY010013277.1:0-15491 GCA_014220935.1 Platorchestia sp. MABIK | reverse complement strand
GTATCAAGTATAAATTTTACGGATATTGTTACCGCGTGATTGATTGATTGACTGATCGTAAGATAGTTACAGCCTCTCTAACTCCAACAAAGTATTTCAAACAGAGGAAGGATGAAAAAACCATTCAGTTTGGCATGAAGAGAGCACGAAATCTATGCAAAAGGTGTGTTTTACACAAGATATCTAACTCACAGAAAGAGTAAGTTGAGAAGGAAGGTTCTGAAACAAGATAAAAGTTGAAGAGGTCTTGAAAAACCGGGCAACAGTGAACCGAAAAAAGATGATCTCTAGAGAAAAATTATTATCCTATTTCAACAAAAACATTTTTCTGCTCTTGACCTCACATTTTCCTCCTCGAAGTGAAAATTCCAACAGACGCAATAGATGTATTCTCCTGAGAGGCATTATCACTTTGTAACAACGCACAAGTGAACAAAGTGTTTCAGAGAATCCAGCCACCAAAGCTTCAAAATAACAGAACTTCACACAAATTACAAGACCAAACTTCGTACTATGGCTTCCTATAGAGTTGTGCTAAAATCAATGTTCTCGAAGCTCGTGCGTAAAAATTGATAATGACTGTACTTAGGTAATTGCGATTCTCTTGTACCTCTGCGTCATTGATATCCGAAGGCACGCGACTTGGGAAGCAGTCACCGAGTGGGCACTTGGCTCGTTTTTGTTGCCATTTTCTGTTCTGTTCCATATTTCGCAACGCGAACACCTGCGTATGGCGCTCAAAATAGAGTTTCTTCTGTCGAATTTTTCGGTGAAAACTCCAGCTACAGTTCAGCTTCAGATTTTGTGGTTAAATACTCCCCACAAAATAAAGCGAATCTTCCCAGGTAGAACCCTAACAATTCTCTCGAAGTGCATTTTACTTAGTTGTCATTGAATATTGATAAAATACTGAACAGGGATGCCATCGCGTGATGAGGTAATATCAAAATTAAGATTGTAAGTTAGTTCAAACCTCTACCACAAACGGGTTTTCAAGAGAGGGAGGAAGAAGGCACCATTTAGTATAGAATTTGGGGATTACATGAGATCAGTTAGTTTAAGTCCATTAACCACAAAAAGGTGCTTCAAGAGAGATAGAAGAATAGCATCATTTTGTGTCGACTTCAAGGAATGAGGAATCTATGTATGAAGCGAGTCCCTACACTATGATCACAGAAAGAGAAAAATGAAAGGAATTCATAAAACAAGAGAAAAGTTGAGGAAGAACGTTAGGTTTCCTGAAAAAAGACCGTGGCGAATAGAAAACAGATAGCTTATAACGGAGCCAATACCATGCTATTTTAACAAAAGGCTCACCAAACCTTCAGCTCGGGACCTCAAAACTTCTTCTTCGGAGAGTTAATTCCCATAGATACAGGTGAAGTGGAGCTGCTATGGCGTGAGGTCTACCGCACTCTAGCATGAGATCTACCTCTAGCCAATAATATAGCGTGAGGGTAGGTTACTAATAGATATTACTTATTTCCATGCATTGATCGATTGATCATGAGAAAGTTTTAGTCGCCCTTTACAAAGATGTTCAAAGAAAGGAAGTATGAAGGCACCATTGATTAGATTAGATTATTAGTTAGTTTAAGCCTCCCTATCCGCTACAAAGGCGATCCAAAGAGAGGATGGAGGAAGGCACCATTTAGTATGGAGTTAAGGGAACGCGAAATCTACGCACAAGGTGCATAAAAACAGTAAGCTAAGAAAGAAGTTCATGAAACCAGATAAAAGTTGAAGAAGAAAGTAGTAGGTGCTGAAAAACAGGACATCATTGAACCGAAAAAAGATGGTCCGTAACTAAACAAAAAACTTATTCTATTTCAACCAAAAGAAGGCCTACTTAACTCTCAGCTCGGGCCCTCACATATTTTCCCCCTGTTATTTTCATAGATTTAATTTAACGATAAACACTTAATCTGTACATCTCAAACTGCACCTGGGTAGGTGATACATGGGGTTAGGCCTCACGCTATAGCAGCACCGATGAAGTGATGCCGAACTGCAAGCAATGGTGGACTTGCGCATCTAACAAAAGTTCCACAAAAATTCATCGCAGTCTCAGTTCTCACTTAAAACCAGACACAAACTGTGACTCTTTAAGACCAGCGTTTCACTAACCTCGGGTCACACAATTAACGCATGAAGCCAGCGCCGGCTCTCGTATGCTTGCAAGACGCTCCGTTCAACCTGTTCCTTTTATTTTCAGGATTGAACTACCGGTTCTGCTCTATTGTGACGAACATCACATGAAAAATATGAGAACATTTATGTTACTCCACACTACACAACCACAAAATTAGGTCCTCGGTTAGCACAGCTGATGAAAGTCGGGACAAACTCATTTATGCAGCCAATGACATCCACTGAAAAAACCAGCGTATATGAGTGAGACGAGCAGAAATGAGCGAGACGAGCAGAACTGAGCGAGACGAGCAGAAATGAGGAAGACGAGCAGAAATGAGGGAGACGAGCAGAAATGAGGGAGACGAGCAGAAATGAGGGAGACGAGCAGAAATGAGGGAGACGAGCAGAAATGAGGGAGACGAGCAGAAATGAGGGAGACGAGCAGAAATGAGGGAGACGAGCAGATGCGCACACCGGAACAAAGGAAACATTGTGGCAAAGGTCGCTGGCACGACACGCTGACCTTCCTTATGAGAGTGAGAGACAGCGACAAGGGAAAGGAACATACAAGCCTCTCAATTCAACCATGTCAAAATCTATCACATTATTTGCTTCAGTGGTTTGCATTTCTAGCAACAAACGCTGGTAAAATATTTGCGGAAGGATGCGATGTTCTTTAATGAAAACTGACGAACACAGACCATTTATCGTGAACGATTCCCAAGCTATACACATTTAGACGCAGTCACCCAAGAATCTCAGTACAATGGTTTATGAACATTTTCCAGAAATATTGTCATGAAGGGCATTCCACATGAGAAAACAGAAAACTGCAACCAGCCCTCGGAGGGCGTCTGAACACACACAGGCACTGGGAATGAGCTACAACAGCTCTGCTGACGAGTGCAGCTACTGTCGTTATTTGATAATACACGAAATATTCAACAATATACAACTCCAGTACTCTGCACGTGATTGAGTTTTGCGCAGCTAAATGAAACGCAGTCAGGTTCAGGTAGAAGTAACCGGCAGGGTGGTCCGTGAATACGAAGGTGTTGGTTAACTCATCAACGGCCTCTGCCCTTTTCCCAGGAACAAATGAACAATCCCTCTAATATATTTTATATCTTATCACATTTTTACCCTTATGTGTGCCTCAAAATTTTCTTCATTTCCTCCCCCATTCTGATGACAACCAGAAGCCGGTGCCAGTCTCGCAACGGTCGTTGTGATAACGGTTTATGAGTAAAAATCGGGCGGAAAGGATTCACCTCAGCAGAAACACTGAAACAAGTATACATACATCACCCAATGTTCTTTTTCAGTTACACTCAAGTACACTCACGGGTTCTTCACGGGTTCTTCATGGGTTCTTAATACGCTGTTCAAGTGTTCCTCGTGGGTCCCTGGCAAGGCGCTGGTACAAGCCAGATGACATGAATTTTGAGAAAAGAAATTTTAAGAAAAATAGTCATAAAAACTCACATGCATTTATTTTTCACAATTACATGCTGCCATTTAAATCACTGATATAATGGATGCAATACTGCAAATCGAATACCACACGAGAATGCCACGAGAATGCCTCGAGAATGTTCCGTATAGAAACGTATTAAAATTACGTATTTTTGCCAACAAAACACTTCCAAAGCGATTAAATAATGATCCAATGATTACAATAAACTGGAAGCTAGTTCAAACTTCCTCAACCACAACAAAGGTACGAGGAGCATTCCATTCAGTATGGAATGGAATTAAGGGATTGAAGAATTTATGCACAAGATGTGTCCCCACATCCTGCGCATAGAAAGAGTAAAATTAGAAAAAGTTTATGCAACACGATCCAAGTTAAAAATGAAGTAATAACAGCTGAAAAAAAGCAGCGGACCGAAAAAAGATGGTCGATAACAAAATGAAAACGTGTTCTATTTCGGCAAAATAAAGGCTTACTTAACTTTCAGGTTGGGACGCTTATCTTCCCTTGGGAACGCTACTCTCCCCATAACGTGTTCTACAGCCAATGGATAAATTTTGCAGCCAAAACATAAATTCTTTGGCCTAAGCAGAGATTTTTGGCGTAACACATGAATTTTATATCTAAAGCATAAATTTTACAAGATAAGTTTTGTCTCTTCAGCCATCCAAGACTTTCTGAAGCAGAACTCTAGTCGACGAAGAACGCAAACGAAGGCACAGAACTGCGTGTGACTTCCATTCATGACCAGCCTGGACAAACACACAGCCGCGCTGCCCGAGCTCCCACTAGCACGCCAGCAGCTGACCAGACACTGCGCACACCCGACCTCTTCTCGTGGAAGTCTTCTAGCATCCGCGTCGCCGAGCAACGCTCGGGTCACTCAGCAAACTTCTTCAAGGTACCACAGACGTGAAAGGATGTAACGTTGGTGACGCAGGAGTTTAGGTGACGAAGGTCTTCACAGAACGTAGCGAAAGTCTTTGGAGAAGGTAGGGAAGTTTTATACAGATAGTAAAGTAGGTCTTTGCAGTAGTTATTGAAGGACTTTACGTTATGCAGCGAACGTCTTCGGAGGAGGTTGCAATGGTCTTTTACGTAAAGTGGTGAGGGATTTTGTGGTTCAATAAGGTCTCTACCGTGGGTCGAGGAAGTCTTTACAGTAGTAATTAAGCGAAGGTCTTTGGCGTAATAAGCGAAGATTTTACAAGTGTGGTAAATAGCGAAGGTCTTTATCCGGCGGGACAGCTCTGAGCAATCATGGAACCAATGCTTTAACAATAGGGCTTTAACAATAGGGCTTTAACACTAGGGCTTTAACACTAGGGCTTTAACACTAGGGCTTTAACACTAGGGCTTTAACACTAGGGCTTTAACACTAGGGCTTTAACAATAGGGCTTTAACAATAGGGCTTTAACAATAGGGCTTTAACAATAGGGCTTTAACAATAGGGCTTTAACAATAGGGCTTTAACAATAGGGCTTTAACAATAGGGCTTTAACAATAGGGCTTTAGCAATAGGGCTTTTGCATCTGGGAACGAATCTTTTCACATAGCCACATAGGTTATCACACCTGACAACGATCGAAAATTTATACGACTAGCAATCCATGGTCTTAACAACTAGTAAACCAAGGTTATTACGGTGGTAAACCAAGGTCTTTACACTCGGTAAACCAAGGTTTTTACACTCAGTAAACCAAGGTTTTTACCCTCAGTAAACCAAGGTTTTTACCCTCAGTAAACCAAGGTTTTTACCCTCAGTAAACCAAGGTTTTTACCCTCAGTAAACCAAGGTTTTTACCCTCAGTAAACCAAGGTTTTTAACAACTGGAAAACCACGATTTCAACTCCTTAGAACGAGAGCTTCAAAACTAGCAACGTGAGTCTCGTCCTTTTGATTGATTTTATTGTTCACGAGCAGGCAAGTCATGAAGACAAAACAAGGCAAGTCGTTTAATGAAGTTACAGCAACTATAAGTAAAGATCGGTAATGCACACAGAGGAAAATGTTACAATTTGCTTGAGAGCGATTAAAAAACAAGCGATGTCACCAGTTGGTAAGAACGAGAATCATCAGCTAAACCGATCAACCAAATAGTCTGCATTCTTGGGGTCGAATGAAATCTTTGAAGCTTTACCAGCATGAAAAGATCAAATAACTAAAATATCACAAATATTGCTCAACATTAACTCAATATTTCTCAATACGGCCTGTAACATATTTCTAACTATTACATGTTAAATAATCAAAACATTTTCGACGTTGACTCCGAATATTCGCGAAACGCGCGTATTAATTGACTCTATACGTATTGGTTAAGTCAATTTTATCGTCATTTTTGCGTTCTTTATGAGCAGAGTGTCATATGAGTAAGATAACTTGAAAGGACTAGAATGTACATTTGACATCGACGAAAAACATTCACAAATGCTTACCTGTCGTCACTATCGAAGGCAAACACTTATCGCACCGAGGTCAACATTTTATGGAAATCTAATGTTAAATTTACCGATACCGAATTCTTTACAGAACAATATTAAAGGAAAAGGATAGTGTAGAACATGTCATCATTAAAGTTGAATGTTCAAAAATACGATTATAATGACTCTTACTAGCTCTATTACTGTTGAAGTATTGCTTGAAGTGTACGTTCACTATATCATCATCGCGATATTTCACTTCAGAGCTATCATAAAGCTAGTTTAGAATTTTTCTTTTAACCTCGCTTATATTCGTGTATAAAACGAACATTGGTAATTTTTAAGATTATTGGTCGTAGTACAAGCAAAGCATTAATTAACATTCTACACCCCTGAGGGACAAGTTAAAATATCAAATTCCTTCCTGATCATTTCAGTGAGCTTAAGTTTCATTTCCAGGTTATCCGCGAAACTTTTGAGCATTATTGAATAATTTTGACACATGAATTCATTTCGAATCTTGCTTGACCTTTTGTGTGGGTCTGGTGAGTGATTTTGCTCGGCAATCGACCAAGTATGAAACAAAACTCATTGTGTTGTATTAAATTTCCTTAGTTAATCTTACGGAAGAAAATGAAACACTGACCTCTGCTCAAAAATATAATATACTACATTAATACATTTCAAACCTTTCATGATGCTGCTCATAGCGATATCAATAGTTGACTAGCTTGTCCTTGAAATGCTGCATCAGAGCACAACCGCATAGCTAATTCGCCTACCCACTTCACCAATAGTTCTCTCGAAATCGTTGCTGGCCGACATCAGTATTTTTGTAGCGTCTGATCAAGAGATTCAACATCACTCATAGCTATGGTATGATCAATATTCCACACAGTGTACGTTTTCATGAATAATAGAGTGCAATTTCTAGTGTCATACTGGCTAGACTGTCATTTGCCATTGAATTTTTTTTTATTTATTAGAAAATAACAAAATATATTTTTTTCTGAATAAACGAAGTAATCAGGGACAAACGCTATAATTACGATACAGTTTTATTCAGTTGAAGCTAATATTGACGGTTAAATACTGCTTAATATTCTTTACTTCTGGGAAATTTACGGAACAAATAAAAGTCTAGCCGAGAATTTCTACGGAAGATAAAATCGTCAACAAAAAATGGCCGAGTCACATTTTACTGGTCAAGTATGAAACAAATATCATACATCCTTCTCTAAAATCACGTCAACACTTTAACACATAAAAATAGCTCAGCAAGCTATCAGTTCACTTGACTTAGCATAATAAATGAGCATAGTGAGATGCTGGAACGCTACGTCAGTAAATGTAACATTGGTCTGAAAGTACTGTGCTCTTGAGATATTATTAACCTGGTACATAAATAAAATTAACAGTAAGCTCTAGAAACGAAATGAACAGCTCTTTTAAAATCTTCACTTCATTTAATTATTTTTGGGGCGTTCAACATGAATTCAGTACGTGTACACAAAATGGAAGCCTTGTTCATCTGGAAATATTGATAATACAAGATGAGCTTACAAATGTCAGAGATTAGATGTTAGTTTGAGCTTCCCTGACAGCAACAAAGGCGTTTCAAAGTGGGGAAAGCAGTTATTGGGGGACGCGGAATTTATGCAAAAGGTGCATAGAAATAGTAAATTAGTAAAGAATTTTATGAAACAAGATATAAGTTGAATGAGAAAGTAGTTAAGTGCTTAAAACAGGACAGCAGTGAACCAAAAAAAAATGGTCCGTAGCAAAACAACTAATTCTATTTCAACAAAAGGCAGGCCTACCTAACCTTTAGCTTCGGACCTAACGTATTCCCCATGGAAGCGCAAATTCTCAAAGACGAATTAGTTGTAAACTTCTGAGGAACTTAAAGATGCCAGAAAAAAAGACCTAAACGCATTATGATTCTTCTTCCATGAAGAATAACGATCACATGCATTCATAAACTAATGTTAACAAGTTTAGAAAGAGTACCCACACTTGACAACACAAAGTCTCTAATCTGAAGACCAATAGTGATTTCATGTTTCTATACGTAATGCTTCCATCTTTGGAGGATCTATTAACGCTACCATAGAAATCCTGGATAATGCAAGACGTATTCAACAATAATATTCTCAACGATTATTCGTCTTCTTAAATATTAATTTGTGTAAAATTCAGCAACTTATAAGCGGGGATTTTGACGAAAATACGCACTAGGATGAGAAATATGACAGCCTCCGCTAGCAACGCCTGGAAGTCAGTTGCGCATTTTCTTCCTTACAGCAGTCCTTGTCACTTTATAATCAATAAAGATCATTTACTGTCTCGCAAGCCTTTCAAAATTGAACGCCGAGCTGCACGAATGCCTCTGGCCATCAAGCTATGGCTAGTGTACACATTTATTTGCAAATGTTAGACGTTCCAGATGAAAACACAGTAACCCAAAGCTTCGCCATCTTACCGTACGAAACTGGGAAGAACGGCCTCAACTTAGAGGCGTGCAAGTTTTCAGAGTGATGAAATCACGTCCACGCTGGAGAATAGCGACACGTGTTCAATCGAGGCGTAACATGGCTATCGCAAAAAAGCACACATTTTATCGCTCAACGTGAAACTTGTAGCAGCGGCCACGGTCTCTGAGCTCAAAAGACATTCAACAGAACACAGAAAAATTCTTCCTCCATTCAAGCGGTGTGAAAATTGATTTGGAATTCTCTTATTCATTCTCTACTCGGAGTGCTAATTCCCATACATACAATAGTTATATCCCCCAGAAGGGTTAACATGGAAGCAGCTCACACTTGAAATTAACCTAAATTTGAAATCAAGAGGCTCAAATATAATTGTTCGCTAATATTTCAAAAATTAGACAGGAAATTGAAAAATTCAGAAATGAAACATTGTGATGCTTTACAAATTGCATCCATAGATCTTCAAGATCCAGAACTACCATCGGATGAAGGGGCGGTGGTGACTTAATACCTGCTCCTCTAGAGCAGGTCCTGGAAGTAACTGGGATTTCAGCCAATTTTCGTCGAATCTATAAAATTCCTAGGGAATCCAGAACTCTAGGGTTGAAGCAAATCCATGAAGCAAGAGAAATGAATGCATGCACCATGGTATCGAGTTCGAAATTGTCGGGTTCGAACGTCTGCCATGAGAACAAAATTTATAGTCTCGAATGCAGTTTAATTACAGCTACAAAATGGCGGAGAACTAGGCACACTTGTGCACAACTCTCAAATGAGCTGAAAGGACAAGAGATGTGTAATTATTGACACCAAGAGCGATGGACAGGCTGTGAAAAAATCTTTCATGAAACTCAGGGCACTCCCAACTCGTTAAGAGCATTCATCATCTTTGTCACAGCGCCCCAAGCGCCTCGTTACATTCACTGAGGTAAAGAGAGCGCCCGGCAATGAAGAGAGAGTTTAAACCCAAGAGAAGAAAGAAAAAAGAAAGAGAAAGTGAAAGAAAGAGGAAGAAACAGAAAGAAAGAAAAAGAGAAAGAAAGAAAAAGAGAACGAAAGAAAAAGAAATAGAAAGAAAGAGAGAGAGAAGTGATAAAGAAGTGAACAAATTAAAGAGGAAAAGTACACAAAAAGAAACAAAAGATAGAGAGAAATACTAAATAGAGAACGCTCTTCCTACTCTGCATTTGCTTGACCAACATGGGGATAATAACGATCAACAGAAAGATAATATTATTTTAAGTAAACGAGTAAAAAACATTGTGAATGAGGGTGCCAAGCACAACACATAATGAATACAATATCCCCCAAAATAATTCACCGACACAAAATTGACCACAGCAAATATGGGGTTTGCGATGCCATATTTAGATCACCACATAACAATTTAACCACCCAGCACTCCCTATCAAGGAAGAACTGCTATTCGCACCGAGTGCTCACTGCATTTTAGGAATATAATAATCGACACTTGTCGGCCGTATCTTTCTTGGTTGGCCTCTGGAAACCACTTTTCTGGTTTACTCATTTTAAAAACAAGGCAATACTTTCATAAGCACTTCAACCCTACAATTTTACTCTCACGTTTCACTCAACCCATTGCTGCCTTTGCTGTTTCCTTTAGGCTATTCGATTACCTCTAGGTCTTGCTCTTTGGCATCTCTCACACCAACGCTGGCTCTGCTGCATTAATTGGTTCGTATGCTCGGTATTTACAGTGGCGTTTACTTGCGGTGCTACTTGTGGTACTTCTTCCATCTCCTTTTGTTCGCACGCCCAAGGGCTTTTTGCAGGGTTTTCGCTTTTTTGCGTGCTTTGCCCACCTGCAGCTCTAGTTTTACTGCTCGTGGTTTAGTACGTCGTGCGAGTCCAACACTGACAGAGTCCCACTTGAAAAGAAGGCCTTCATAAGAAGGCCGCTGCTTAAATATCCTGCCCCTCTGCTTTCCCGCGCTCCAGTCGGCAACACTCACATAATCCCCCAAAATTTCTTCGCACAATGATCTACGATAGATTTTATGAGCACATCTCTTGCCCTTATCTTTTAGTATTGAATAACTAGTTTTGTACTCACCAAATTCAGTAATACTCACGAAGTTTGTTTAGGGAAGCTTTTCCCTCCCCCATTTTACCCCCCTTCTGTTATCCCAAGCTTTGATTCTCCTTCAAGCATGCATACCATTCTCCCCTCTTATTGTGGCGAGAATGGTGTGCATGCTAATAATACTCCACTTCTCCCCAAAAGGCGCTGTTTTTCGTGCGTCTTCGCGCAATTCTTCATCACAATTTTAATAATGTAAAAATATTCAAAACTGAAAAGGAGCACTAGGAATCGATCGAGTGGAAAAGAACAACGGGGATCGATCAATGTCCTTATAGACACATTTGAGAAAGTTTCGTCCTATATTACCATTTCAAAAAAGATTAGATTATTAGATTATTAGTTAGTTTAAGCCTCCCTATCCGCTACAAAGGCGATCCAAAGAGAGGANGAAAGTAGTAGGTGTTGAAAAAACAGGACAGCAGTGAACCGAAAAAAGATGGTCCGTAAAAGAACAAAAACCTATGTTATTTCAACAAAAAGGAAGTTTACCTAACCCTTAGCTCGGGCCCTCACATAGTCCCCTTGGGAGCGCTAAATTTCAAAAAAAGAATATTTTTTCATGTCTGAACACTGAACGAATTCATCAATGCGACTCGCATTGATGAATTCGTTCTAAAGAAAGCACTCATGAATTTTAAAGAAAGCACTCATGTCAATGTTACGCCTGTTTGACTATGTGTGAACGGTGTGATACGCCATATCTTCGCACGGGTAATGCGCCTTGAAAATGCTGCAGTCCACCCGTAACTTGCACAGTCATTCTGACCAGCCTAAAAGCGGGTATAACCAACATTGAAAATCGCGGAGTCTAAAGATCAGACAAACCTCTCGTTCTGAACATAATGAAACTCAAAGATAATTTTAAAACATTAAATTAACGCACCGAAGATTTTAACGCAGTATTTTGATGGATATCAGTAGATGAGAAGACATTTCTCTCGCCAACCACAGGTGGGAATGACGTCCACTTGTTACTTCCCAGGCATAAGGACAATGATTAATTCGTGCCACACTACGCACAACGTAAACGCTCCCGTCAGCCAGAGTGCAAGCTGAGAAACTCTCAAACAACCTCTAAGTCTTCTTCGTTTGTATCCAGTGCCCAACAAACGAAACTATTCTTCAAAAAATAAAATCTACAAAAAGGAGGAGGAGCGCCCCTTGACAACCAACAGCAATTTCTCTTAGATCAAAATGACAGCAGGCGAACTGTGTGCCGGCCAGCGCTTCCGTAACATGCTTGAAGGATAAAATTGACGTTGAGGAGTGCAATAGTGCCTTTCATCACGTGAACTAGGCAAAACACGCACAGACACTCTCAACGTCACCATGGAAACTGTCATCAACGCAAGAGGCGATCCTTTTATACGCTTGCAGAAAGGCGTACGTCGGTCCCCATGGCAACCGTGCTAAAATCACAAATAAATTGAAAAATTGGTAAAGAAGATATTACCAAGTCCTCGCCCAACTGAAGGCACGTATATGAAGGCGCGTCGACATGAAAATAATTATCATTTTCAGCCGTGCGGCTCTCCCGATGTACGAGTATGCAAAACCGATACCTATTGTAATGACCAGATTTGATTAGATGAGGTAAGTTAATTTAAGCCTCCCTAACCTCAATAAAAGTGTTCTGAAAAGAGGCAAGAGGAAGGCATCATTTAGTTTGGCGTTAAGGGAAAGTACAAAGTGTGTTCACACACAAGGTCTCCAGAGCATAAAACAGTAAATTACAAAGGAAGTTTGTGAAACAAAATGGAAGTCAAAGAAGTAGAAGGTGCCAAAGACACAGGAGAGCAGTGAACCGAAAAAATCCATAGCAAAATCAAAAACTTACTCGCTTCCAACACAAGGAAGGCCTACGTAACTATCAGCTCGGAACCTCACGTGTTCCCATAGAGAGCGCTAACTCCCACAGGTACAACAGTTGTGTTCCTCTGATGTAATCTATTGTTACGACAACTATACTTTCAGTTGGAGTCTCCACCACGACGCTATCACCAAATGTACGATTCATCTGGTCTCACAATAATTGTGGCACAATTGCACTACGTAGAAGAAATCACCGGTCCATTTAGAATTACATGTACATTTGACACAACTGCACTATACACCTATCAAATTAGCCGCCTCACTGATCATATTTTTCTGACTCAATAGAGCTCAGTTTTTATAATTTAGTTAACGGAATAAAGCGCATTTCATTCAACATTACGGCAACTCTGTTTAACGTTGAAAGAAAAGCAATCCATTTTACGATTATGTAGAAAATGATCACGCTAGTCTAAAACCTTTAAATTATTCAAAACAATACAAAACTTGGAAAACTATTGCAATGAAATCTAATTTGTTTACAATGCAGCGAACTTGACCTTAAGTCAGCCCTGAGAGTAACGATCTGCACCGAGCAGCGTGATATATTCAGGACAGACAGGAGCACGCAAATGTCACTGAAATAATTAATCCTATTTTTTACGAACGATCGTGTGTGCCAGTCAATAAAATCAATGAGTGCGCGTGACCCAAGTGTTAATGAAGTGTCACCAGCGGCATAGAAATGGTGTTGAGGCCGCCGTACTGACACTCGGAAATGAATAACTTGCTACGTATACATGTGAAAAAAATTAAAGCCTAGCCCGCTGTCTGTCCTATTTTAAATGAAGGAAGGTATTTTTCTCACATATCCACTGTCTCATACATTTTTTCTACTATATTTAGCTATTCGTTATCATTTGGCAGATTAAATTAATTAATTCATTTCCAAGATATGACAGTTAAGAGTTCAGTTTATATCATTAGGAGCTTTGATGAGTTTCAACTGTGCGCTTAGATTGCATATCCTATAAGATTGATAAGAACTGCAGGCTCGCCTCGTGTCCCAGCAGCTGCTGCACTCCCACGTGATAGAGCGCCCAGTCACGCTGTCTCGCACTCCTCAGTTTTCCTTTACTTGCACAGTTTACGCCTGCATTCCTACGTCATTCTACCATTTACGCCACTACTAATAGATTTGAATTAACTACCTGCTAAAGGTTTCTGAATGCCCGATGGATGCATCGAACGCCGCCAAACAGAAACCAGAATGCCTGACGTGGCTTGTTTATGCAATTCATATCATGTTGTACAGTTCATCTACGAACCCGACGGCACTGCTGCAGCATCAAGATTGATTGATCACATATCAGCTTGAAATCAGTGAGAGAACTTCAGACTTCCTCACAGCTTTACCCCAAACTAAAGTTCTAGATTGCACCACGACAAAGATTCAAGGACACCCTAGTATATCTTTGAACATTTCGACACTCGTCCATGAATTGCATCGTACCAGAATTGCACGAAATATTAAAATAAACAACGAGCTTAAAATTATTGTGAAGTTTTCTTCACAAAATAGGCTAGAACATGCTGATGTAACGACACGATCTATAACGCTGCGTCTTTAATAATAGCACACAGTCATTAAACCAAAACTCCGTAATCTCACGAACAACCCATACTTAAATCTCTGATGAAATGAACAATAAGAGGTCATTCTGAAATTCAATATTAAATTTAATAACGCCTAAACTATAGCACGAATAGACCATATATTCAACAGCACAAGACGGTCTACCAAGATCGTAAATGCACACTGCATAATAGCAGTTAGACGTCAACGAACCCATTGTGTTTCTATTGTGTTGCTAATTGCTTCAATTCTGGCGCCTCTCCTCCGTTGGACAACAGCAGTAGCGATGGAAGCCATTAGATAAGTTCGAATATTTTGACAGCGGTTCGAATCAATTGTCATTAATGGACTAGAGCTGTACTGCTGCACGAAAGCCTAAAAAATATCTTTGCTCCGCTGCAAGGACTAAGAGCCAGTAAATTTCCCTTCACTCAAATAGGTACAGGTAAGGCGTAACGGTATATTTCATTCGGACCAGATTGTTAAGTTCACAGGGTTGAAGTCTGAGCTTGAAGTATGCATTCTTTCTTTTCACAAGATTAGATTAGAAGTTTGGCTGAGCCAACACAACGAAGGTGTTGTTAAGACACAAAGGAGGGCAACATATAGTACGGAATTAACGCAATGAATGTCTTCACACCTTGCACATAAAAACAGCAAAGGTAAAAAGTTATGAAACAAGGTAAGAGTTGGACAAAAAAATAACAGGGCTGAAAAAACGGACAACAGTGAAACGAAAAAGATGGTCTGTATCAAAACAAAAACCTTTTCTATTTAAACAAAACACCTACCTAACCTTTGGCTCGAGGCCTCACATCACTAAGGGGATCTGAGGAGACCCATTATTTCGTAACATGCTCGTATACTTGCCCATACATCGTATTTCTCGAACAAGGTTATCCTAATATTATTAGTACACTCTGCAGGGTATTTAATATGAGGCAGAAAATAAAAGGTTTCCCCCCACACCCCCCTGCATACTTTCCGTCAAGAGCAATATATAAATGGGAATGAAGTCCCGCATTACGTCACGCTTGAGGTCATCGTGTGGAGGCTTCCTGACTGCTACTCGGCTACCTCAGACCCCTCTCTGGACACTACCCTGTCACCACCTGACCATCACTGGGCTACTATACCTTGACAGGCGACCCACTGAGTTTTTTCAAGGCATAACGTCATCTGGAATAAGCCAAATAAGATAAGTTTGTCCAGAAAAAAATAAAGTCTGGCAACTCTGTAGGGTAAATGACGTTGAGTTATCAACATTACAGGGACGAATATTCAGGGTCAGGGCGTTCGCGGCCGCGTGCAGGGTGTCTTCAATAGACTCTGGGAAGGAGGCCACTATCAGTACCAGAGGATAGAGATACTTCCGGAGAGCTGCGACGTTTACTGATGGCAATGTTGTTACAAGG
>JACJUY010013275.1:0-11487 GCA_014220935.1 Platorchestia sp. MABIK | reverse complement strand
CCCAATACCAATGTGTCATTCTCAATTAAGGATGCCTTTAGGTTAAGATGTTTTAAAATCCAATGTATCGACGTTTCATGTTTGTACTTTATTGGAAATAAATGTTTTTTCTTTCTTTCTTTCTTTCTTTCTTAGATCTTAGAATTTTAGAATCTCTTTTCATTTTTAAATGCAAGCCTTCACTCAACAACCAGTTGAGTTCATGTCCTCTTAGCATTATAGGTTCTTAGTTGTGTTTCGTGTTGCTTACTGCATTTTTACTTTTTATTTTGTTTTACTTTTGTTTTCGTGTTTGTCTGTTTGTACATCTATGTTCATTTCTATTTCAGTGATATAGGTCAGATTCTTTTAATGAGCTGATGATGGGTTTTAGCCCGAAACGTTCTCAGTATAATGAAATTTTTATCAGTGATTTTTGCTCGCCTATTTTTATTGAAATTGAAGAAAATTCCAGAAAATGTATCTGACCATAAATTGTTTGAGTGAGATTTATGTTGAAAACCATAAATTGTGTGAGTGAGATTCATGTTGAAAACCATAAATTGTGTGAGTGAGATTTATGTTGAATACCATAAATTGCTTGACCGATTTGCATGTTGAAAACCATGAATTTACATGATTTCTTGATTTAATTTGCCAAAATCTATAATACATGAACGTGTTTTACAAAAACAAATATCCGAACAATGTTCGGCACGCTGGGAAAGAGCAGCAAGACTCTGTTTTCTGATAGGATTATGAATAAAACTTAACAAGTTTTCTTTTCTAACATTCGAAGAAATTTTCACATCATCATAAAATAAAATTCTAGTTCAAATTAGCGCACACATTTTTTGTTTCGTGATGTTCAATTTGCTTAACTCAAATACAGATCACACAAACTCAGTAAGTCGGCAAACGAAGCACGACTTCAAAGAATACCGTTGACAAATTTAGATTTCTTTCTCCTTTTTAATCCAAAGTACCAGATAAAAACTGAAAATGAGCTATATTAATTACATAAAGCACCTATTTTCATAACCATGTTCGGATTAAATTGGAAATATACGAGCAATATGGCTAGTGTAATTAGGTTTATTCATATGCGGGTCTCCCAAAATTTATGAACAACCAGTTTTTTCACTATAGAGGAAACCACGTTCTACGAAATAAAAAACCTTTATGGAGGATAAACGTACTCATAAGTTTTTAGCGTTTAAATGACTCTTGCACAAAATAAACTAATTTAGGGGGCTAGTCTGCACTCCAGCGGAGAGTTAGGAAAACGTGGCCAGGGACGAGGACAAAGAGGACAGAGGCTAGGGCTAAGAAAGCAGCGATTTGGGCTAAGAAAGCAAAGACTAGGGCCAAGAGGTCAAAGACTAGGGCCAATAAGACTAAGAAAAACTATTGCCAAGAAGGCAAATAAATGACTAGTTCCAAGAAAGCAAAGAAAAACTAGTTCCAAGAAGGCAAAGAAAGACTAGCTCCAAGAAGGTAAAGAAACACTAGTTCTAAGAAAGCAAAGAACGACTATGGCTAAGAAGGCAAAGACGAGGGCCAAGAAAGAAATGACTAGTTCCAAGAAGGCAAAGAAAGAATAAGGCTCAAGAAGGCAAAGAAAGAATAAGGCCAAGATGCAAAGAAAGAGTAGTGCCAAGGAAGCAAGCAGACAGCAGGAGGGGTCGAGGCAGGCAGGCAGCGCCACTTAGATTAATGGAGGCCTATCTAGACGACCTCATTGCAGCCAAGTTGGTGCTCTTAGACCACAAACCACGACCCTCGGAGGACTCAAGCCCTCGCGCCTTTTTATTTACAACCATTCAGCGCCAGCGGCCTCCGATAATTAAAAGTTTTGCCACAAGAGGCACCTCGCGCTTCCAGGCTTCTATTGCGCCGAGAAGTGTTGCTCAGCTCGGGCTCCGGCTCAGAGTATCTTCCTCTTCCCGGCTGCATCAGTCGAGTGTATCGTCAACGAGGTGTTTGTAAATGAAGATTAAAATGTTTGGAGTAGAGCCATTGCAGTTTCTTCGTGAACAAATAAAAAAATAGAATGTTTTGCACAAAACAAATAGAATATTGTGCAAAGTTAGGGGCATGAAAGCTATCTTAAGCAGTCCAAAACGAATAAATAATTTTAGTCGTCCTGTATTTAAGAAGACAAGCTTTCGTTCAAGCAATTTTATTGGCTAAATAGTTTTTTGCAACAGACCAAGCAATCGATAAAAATTCGAAATCATATATGAAGTCATTATTTATTTCCAATATTCTAATAAATTTTGCTACAACAATAAGTTACTCCTCTAAGTATATGGTTCAGAAGGTGGAATGTCTATAGTTCAGAGTTAGCTGCGAGAGGATGGATGATGCATATCTCCGCATTTTTTAGATCATTTTAAAGTTTACTGTTGTCTTAAGTATGGGATTTTAATTTTGATTATTGTGACTCCAGTGGCTGTGAGGAAATACTGAAGATATACTGGATGTAAATCATGGTTCCATTAACGCATGGAAAGCTTCACAAGTTTCTCAAATAAAAGCTCAGCGTGCAAATTGTCGCACTCACTCAAAGAAAATAATAGAAATAAAATAATAGGGGAAAAATAAGAGATAAGAGGAAAAGAGGTGGGATTTTGCGACTGGTTTAAATAAGAAAAAATGAAGGGATTTTAAAATTTATTCAAGTAAGAAAAAATGAAGGCATTTTGAAACTGATTCAATTAAGAAGAACATGTAGAGAAGAGGAACTGATTCAGGTAATGAAAAATTGAAGGGAATGCAAAAATAAAAGAAATGAGCGACTGTAGTAAAGAAAGAAGAAAAGAAAGAATGAAGGAGAAATGAAGGCCTCACGCAGTGTTGACATTTAGAGCCTGGGTGCGAAGATGGAGGCTATCGAATTCTTTGCTTCGTCACGCTCGTTAAAGTCGTGTTGGTTTAAGAGATCGAAGTGAAGGCTCACTTCTGCCATGTGTCAAATGAATGCCGCATCTCAGAGCTTTAAATCAACATTGAACAGTTTCAAAAAAGTTCATGTTCTTAAAAATGTTTTTTGTTCCGTCAGAACATTTAAGAAACTCTTCATTTCCCTAGAACATTCAGCAGTTAACATCGCAGTGCGATAAAAAAGTATTTTCTTCCTTAAAATGAAATGTTCGATTATTAGCATTCATTTCATTTCACTTTTTATTTCTGATGAAATTTACATGAACTTGACTTGGATTTATGATTTTAAAATCAAATTCTAAGAACTATTGAATGCGTTTTTGTTGTGTATTATATTTTCATTACGGTGTTTTGTTTTAATTGTTTTAACGAAGCAAGAAAAGCAAAATTATGTTCATTAAATTATAGGAATTAAATCAAATCATCAATGCCCTTTAACTTTTTTCTCGTTATTGCAAAGAGCACATGACTCTGTTCTTCACTCAATTTCATTAGAATATTATTGATAAAATAAAATCATTTTTAAAATTCATAACATGATGGTCAAACAATGCTGTAATACTTTTCATGTGAAATTCAAATTAGCTTTCAGTAATTAACATCTCGTCATTCACTTTTTTGAAATAAGAGTATGCATTAAGAATTAATGCCTGCTCATTATTATCAATTAGAGTATTAATATTAGAGTACTTATAATCATGAATTATTGATGAAACTATTAATATCCTTGACGTATGAATGCAATATCTAATAAATTCACATGAACCAGCTGCTTGCCGCCACTCGATCACAGCATGAGTCCATCAGAAGCAATTATGCAGAGCTACACAAATTTTTGAACATTAATTTTCGAAAGATCCTCGGAAATTCAGCTACGCATTTTCCTGGCACCCTTCACATTCTGGTCTGTGGTTGGTGGCCGCGAGCCTTGATCAGGAACTCGTTGAAATCAGGGGACAAAAATTTGCCTTTCGTGAATAAATACTCGGGCTAACGTCAGCCTCTCACGTGGTTTTGATGTTTTTCTGTCTAAATTTTTTTACTCTTATTACGGTTATTACAACCGCTGTAATTACAATCACCGTTATTACAACAACAATCCATACAACAATCGTTATTACAATAACAATCAATACAACCACCGTTATTACAACAACAATCCATACAACCACCGTTATTACAACAACTATCCATACAACCACCGTTATTACAACAATAATCAATACAACCACCGTTATTACAACAACAATCAATACAACAACCGTTATTACAACAACTATCCATACAACCACCGTTATTACAACAACAATCCATACAACCACCGTTATTACAACAATAATCAATACAGCAACCGTCATTACAACAATAATCAATACAACAAACGTTATTACAACAACTATCCATACAACCACCGTTATTACAACAACAATCAATACAACAACCGTTATTACAACAACTATCCATACAACCACCGTTATTACAACAACAATCAATACAATCACCGTTATTACAACAACTATCCATACAACCACCGTTATTACAACAACAATCAATACAACAACCGTTATTACAACAACAATCATTACAACAACCGTTATTACAACAACTATCCATACAACCACCGTTATTACAACAACAATCAATACAATCACCGTTATTACAACAACAATCCATACAACAATCGTTATTACAACAACAATCCATACAACAATCGTTATTACAATAACAATCAATACAACCACCGTTATTACAACAACAATCCACACAACCACCGTTATTACAACAACAATCATCACAACCACCGTTATTACAACAACAATTATTAAAACCAACGTTATTACATTAACAATAACCATTACAAATTTCATAAATAGACTGGCAGATTTTCACTAACATCAGAATGAGAGAAGAGCGGCCACGCGGGAGTTGACTTCCATAACGCATTAGGGTACACATTCGACAAGAAATAAGAAGTAATAATGAGTAACGCATAGTCATAGAAGCTATCTCGCTCTTTTAAAGTATCAGAGTTGAGCTGATTTGAGGCACGTATTCCCCTTTACTCCATTATGTCCATACATGAAAAATCGAATATTTTAGAATTTTATTCAGATTTATAATTTGTTTACATATTGCAATTTTTGACAGCAAAGCAGTAAATTCAGCAAAATTCCAGCGACCGATGTGTAGGAACGAGTGGTTGGCGAGTTCGCCCCTTTGGCGCTACACACGCGCGGCAATACAGCTGTTTGTGGAGGTGGATTGTGGAATTCTCCAGTGCGGTAAAGGCTTAAACAACAGTTCAGAATGCACGCGTAGCTTTTGCAAAAGCTGCATCTACGCTTGCGAAGAAATCGTCATGTTCGTATATTAGCGTGAAAAGAATAAGAAATGTAAATAATTTATTTCTACCGGTTAAAGATCAGTTAAGTCAATAGTTTGAAGTGTTACAATGTTTGCAAGTCATGGTATAACTAATTGTGAGCTTGACTAAGGTAAGTCACTTTTAACATGTGAAATTATGCCCTTCCGTGACATGAAATGCTGTAATTTAAATTGGTATCATGTGCGAAAAATATGTTTTTCAAAGAGTTATTATGAGATCGTATTATTTGTCACAGTTGTCTTTTAGGAATTTCCAAAATTCACCTTTAATTTATCAAGGTAAAATTCTGTCCTCTACTTTGACTCAAATCTCAAAAGCTGGAATTCGAAACAACTATGGTGGCGATATTGTTGGGAAATCAATTAAGCAATTTAACGCTTCTGTAGGATCATAGGACAAAAACAATCATTCTCACCTGATATTTTCGTTCGTAACCACTAATTTTTGTGACTTCTACGAATCATTTCACGCATTTATTCACATTAAGCAGCATAATTTACCGTAAATATTGTAATTAAGTGGTTCACTGCAAGTGTTAAAGAGGGTATCACTTTTGTCATAACCCAGTCTGACTTTTTCGCTGCCTGCATGCATGTTTTTCGCCGCCTAAGCGATTTAATCGTTCAAGTCGCTTAGGCGGCGAAAAAGTTAGATTGGGAACTCTGTTTTCATACTTGGTCAAGTAGCACAATTGGAAGTACAATTGTATTAGTTCAGTTTTTAAGTTCAAGTTCAATTTATTCTCATCACTTTATTTACGGAGTTTTAATACACGAGTCTATACCTTTATAAACGAATCTGTGCCTTTAATATTAAATTAGCTTTAGTCAATGATTTATCTACCAAGAATTTATAAACTCGTGCCTGTATCTCGTATATACGAAGTCAACATACACCTCTAGTCACACCTTATATCGTACATTGACACCACTGTGCTGAACAAACAAATAATAAATTCTAAGCAACACTATTCTAAGTAAACAAATAATAACTTCTAAGCACCACTATACTGAACACACAAATAATAAATTCTAAACAACATTATCCTGACCAAACAAATTATAATTCTAAGCACCACTATCCTGAGCAAACAAATGATAAATTCTAAGCTCCACTATGCTGGGCAAACAATAATCACTTCTAAGCACCACTGTGTTCAACACACAAATAATAAATTCTACTCTTCATGTCAGTCCGCTACTTGTCTACCGCATGCAGTTCTTACCAGTGATTTTGTCGAGGCTGGTATCACTTTTACGCTTCTGCGCTCCAAATATTCGCCTTGTCTCCGTTGAACATCTTCAACTTCACGCATGGTCCCTATTCATCGCAAGTACGCTGTCATTTTTAAACACACATATACTCTATAAAGTAATTCACTTCAAGTACTGTACATTGAAAAATCGTTCGAGAAAAGTTTATCCTAACCGCAAAATAGTACTAAAAAATTGTTGATCAAAAAAGAAAGAATAAGTATCTGTCGGTCGCACAATCTCCTACCTGAATGCCCTTTCTTAACATTCAAATTTTTTTTTTCTCCTCTAAATTTTCACAGAGTCAATATTGTTTACGCGTGAAAATTAAATGTCGGATTATCTGATCCGATTACAAATTCGAAATATTACCGTAAATGCAGCTTTTTATCCTTGCAGAAACGTTTTTTGAAGCAGCAAACGCTCGCAGCCAGCGCGCATGCGCAGAACAGGGCAGATTCACAATGACGTCACAGCAGTGTACACGTGCGATTTTCTGGTTCTTGCACCGAGCTGTTTTGTAACGATATTAACGATACCTTGGCAACAAAGCAAGGCTAATATTCCTCTACTATGGTACAGATCTAAAAAATTATAGAAATGTAATAAAATTGCCTTTAATCTAACGATTGATAATTACCAGTGTGGCCATTTGACGGCCCACATTGACATTCACAAAATGTTTATGGTGCTCAATTTTCAACAATGTTATACTAAATCACACTTCTCACGCTTATAATTTATGAATCTATAGTAAAAATTTCACGATTATTCTGAAATTGTAACCTCAGGTTTCATGTCGTAGGTTTAAAATGAGCTCCTTCATTTGTGCTGCAAGAGACTTTCTTATAAGTGCTATATTAAATTATTTCAAAAGCTTTTCACTCCCTCAAAAAATCCGATGTTTTTTTTAATCGCACTCGAAAGAAATTTGCAAGTTTTAGTGAAAAGTTTGATATATATATATTGGTAAGAATATTACAATTTTACCACAAAATGTTTATATTCTACACACACACTATGCGTTCATGCTTGCTCAAATTCATCAAAATAATTTTTTAACAGTATACGACAATTTTTCAGTAAATTTTGAGAGTATTTTTGCTTGAAGACATCAGCAATGATGAAAAAATTAAATAAAAACATCGCCATTTCTAAAAATAATAGCTCATCACACAGAATAATAAACACAGGCGTTTCATTGTTTCACAATTCAATCACATTTCACAATTCATTAGCTTTCTTCATGTGATTACGACAAATTATAACCTTGCTCACCACACAAACTTTTTGATTTCCATGTGACAATCCTTCACCACATTTGCTCAGAAATGCTCTACTCAGAGCACCAGACCCTACACAAAGAAGCATCACTTCTGTCATCTTCACTCAAACACTTGAAGATCCAAACACGAAGCACTAAACTCTTTTGCGTCAAACACTTCAAAGATTCACTCGAGCGGTCACAGAGACCGTGGTTGTTTGCCCGACGCGAGCGCGCGCTTGGATCCAGCAGCCGTGGTCGTCCGCTGCACAATAGTTTGAAGCTATGAGTACGGCTGGAGCATGTTTAAGAAAACCCTGTAAGGGTGGCTTCTATAACCAACCAACGTCGCCAGTTGGCTCAACTACTCCTCCTCCTTCTTCTAGTCATTCGGTCTGTCTCTCTCTCCGTCTCTCTTTATGCAAAACTACGGAATGAGATACAGCAGAGCCCTCCGATTAGCAATGTAAATGGGCGCTCTCTGAGAATAGTCATGCAGCTTCTTCATATCCTGCTATCGCCGCCGCTATGTGGTCGCCAGCTCGGATCGATCTCATCTTATCGGTGGCGTGGTCAAAACTTGCGAGTCAAGGGCAACAAATTTCCTCGCAAGGATCTCCTGAACTTCTCTTGAAGCTTGAAGGTCATTGTTTCTAACTAGTTGGCCGAGCAGCAATCTCGGACAACGAGGCATTGAAGCCGTTGCGCGATTTCGGGATGTCTCCATTTAGCATCGCATGCGATATGAGAGCGTCATGACAAGCGAAGACGATTCATATTTTGACACAGTAGTAAGTCGAGGCTGTGGAGAATGGGGGATGCTGGTGTGGAGCATCCCGTTATGGTCTTGCAGAGCTGCATACTGATCAGCCCGCGTAGGGGAGACGGATCGTCGGCGGAGCAACACCAACACTGTCCCTCCCTCCACGGACCGAATTGACGACCGTGCCTGGATGGATACAATAGACGGAACCGAGGGTAAATTTATGAGACTGGAAATCGAAATCGCTTCAGTTTCAGTCGGCTCATGAAGTGCAATAGTTCAAGGAGGGAACCAGCCGTGACACCACGCTTTTGCTTACGGGTGACTTTTAACGTTTAATGGCCCGTACATTCTTGAAATGTTATTTAGAAATGCTAAATCCGCGAGTAAGTAACTCAAGATGGAACTTACAAGGAGATCAAATGCAAACAAGGCCTATCAAATGAAATATTATAGTTAATGGTTGACAAGGATCGTTTGTAAATCGTAAAAAATGATAAACGCGACATAAATTTTGAGCTCCTGAATTAAATGATAAACACGATAATAACTTTCAGCATCGTTTTCCTTTCCCTTGAGTGAAAGACCATGGAGAAAAATTTAAGATAATTGGTAACACAGCGATGTGTTCAAACCGTATTCATAACGCAGTGTTGTGTCTTAATTTATTACAAAACAGCCGAAACCTAACATCTGAGGTGATACACTTAATAGGAATTGCTTCGTAAAGTGTGATGTGCCTTAAATCTACCTCGCTCATAATTATGCAGAATCAAAATAAAAGTCGAAACAACTTTAGGGTCATCAATTTAACTGAGAAATTCAAACCAGCTTATAATTTCAACGAAGTTCATAAAGTCAGGGAAAAAAGTCTTGTAAATTCAGGCTAACCAAAAGCAATCTTATCTCACTCGTTGAACTTGGAAACATCTCCCACAATCGATTCGAATAGAATAAAGACAAATCTATCCAATCAAAATTGAGTTTAGTGAGGCCGAATAAAAATGTTGTTCATTTTAGTGTATTGAAATAGAATTCGCCGAATTCAGCAAGACGAATCACAAGAAGTAAGGTCAGTGAAGGCAATGTCTTGAAGTACAGAACACAAAGACAAACTGAACAAAGTCAAGTGAAATCAACACCTCGAGTCCAGCTTGGAGACCCACGTCTGCTGACTTTCTCGCGCCATAATAAACTGGCGACGGTCAATTTAACACTGGCTTCGCAAACGATGTATTAAAACAGCTCATTCAGGAGTCAATACGATCATCGCGACTTTGATGTTCAAATATTATTTAACGAGAGATATGATTGAAAGCAATGACTTACTTCAACATTTTCTCAATGGACTGTCGGAGAAAAATTTTTGCGAGCAGTCAACTAAAGATATGTAGGAAAAATCAAGACTATGTACATGTGACTGTGAACATATTACACTGGCACCCAAATGAAAAATCCGATCAGCTGTTGGTTGAAGCAATTTCTGTTTTGCTCAAATTGATTACAAGCAAGTACTGAGTAGGGATTTAGCTTGAAAAAGTTTTAACCTGACGACCGCAGATTAGAAAGAGCTTTGCTGAATAGACGTAATTTGATGATATTGAAAATACCTAAATCATTGGTGGAACATTTAAAAGTATTTTTGAATTCACACTTTAGCGAACGTACACGTTGCCATACATGAAAAAGCTTTAATGGAGCGGTTAGCTTAGGAGGATCAACAAAACTGCAATTTAGAGGCTTCATGCTTCGAACAACGACAACGAAGAGCATTCACTTCGAACAATGCGATACCTATACGGAGGTCTTATAACTTTAACGTAACTCAAGAATTACTGAACGCATCAGCCGAACTTACCCTGCCCAATCCTAAAGGTGATAACATTCCTGACGAATCCCTACCTTTCCCGTGCTCTTATGACCACCACGAACACGCGCGTTATTTCAAGAAACGTAAAGGCGCTCCAGAAAGCAACCAACCACCCTCTCTGAAAATACACTCGATACTTCGGAGTTCCGCAGCGTTCCGGTGACTCAAGGAGTGCTGAGTAGAGGGCTCGCTTCGCTGAGCGGTTAAGTAATAATCGATACAGCTGCAGGCCAGGATATACGAAGGCGAGGGATTGATCTTCATTGAATTTTAAATGAGCGGTCGTATGATTTCCTTCTCGGATAATATCGGAGACGCCTCGTTTCCTCCCTGAGATCACCAGTAATAAAAGGTCACTCTCTTAATTAGGCCAAAAAGAAATGTGGTTCCAGCAGCACGCTGTCGTTAGTCCCAGGAATGTTTCTACAGCCGACATTATGCATTTTTTTCTTTTTGTAAATGGGAGTTTGAAAGATAGTTGGGTAAAATTACTCAGAGGTTCTTCACACATAATAATATCGAGTTTTGCAGGAGCAAACATTTCGATAAAGAGTCACAGTTCCCCGCATTAGGGAATCATTACGATAATGTCTAAAACTTCTTTCAAAATTTTTGAAAGCTAGAATATTTCATTTCACTCAATAACGAAGCTACTGGTTTAGTGCAATCCCTCATGGTATTTAGTAAGTGCTGCGGCAAAGCACAGTACAGCTTAATTGTCTGATCCTGGTTTTCGAGGTGCACGCTCGCCTTATTGTGGCAATTGCAATCTCATTCTGGGAACTGAATCACACCCACATGAAATGAAAAGGAGAACCAGAGTAAAAACGAACATTAAGTTTATTGCATACGTATTGGAATTATTAAAATTCCATCATCAATGCTGGAACAAGAGAAAAAAGAAAACTTTCTTAAAATCCTGATAGAAACATATGCATATATTTTACATATATTTAGTTTATTAATATTTGAAATATATATTTATTTTATTTATTTAATTTGTATGTTTAATATATATATAATATA